>CM077203.1:14695981-14883481 GCA_039654625.1 Rhinogobio ventralis
TGCTACGTGTCAAAGTAACATCCACATGGATGGCAGGACCCAAGGTTTCCCAGCAGAACATTGCCCAAAGCATCACACTGCCTCCGCTGGCTTGCCTTCTTCCTATAGTGCATCCTGGTGCCATGTGTTCCCCAGGTAAGCGACGCACAAGCACCCGGCCATCCACGTGATGTAAAAGAAAACGTGATTCATCAGACCAGGCCACCTTCTTCCATTGATCCGCAGTCCAGTTCTGATGCTCACGTGCCCACTGTTGGCACTTTCGGCGGTGGACAGGGGTCAGCATTGGCACCCTGACTGGTCTGCAGCTATGCAGCCCCATACACAACAAACTGTGATGCACTATGTATTCTGACACCTTTCTATCAGAACCAGCATTAACTTCTTGAGCAATTTGAGCTACAGTAGCTCGTCTATTTGATCGAACCACTGCAATTGACCATTGCAGACCGGGAACACCCCACAAGAGCTGCAGTTTTGGAGATGCTCTGATCCAGTCGTCTAGCCATCACAATTTGGCCTTTGTCAAACTTGCTCAAATCCTTACACTTGCCCATTTTTCCTGCTTCTAACACATCAACTTTGAGGACAAAATGTTCACTTACTGCCTAATATATCCCACCCAACAGGTGCCGTGATGAAGAGATAATCAGTGTTATTCACTTCACCTGTCAGTGGTCATAATATTATGCCTGATCGGCGCATATATTTCCCTCATATTTTAATGGTTAAACTTGTAGGGTCATTAAAAACAAATATCCCCTCCGGACATCACTTTTGGCCAATGTGTGTCAATCTGAAGTCTTACCTTTGGGTTACATCATGTGCAATTAATGTGTTTAATTAACCCCGTTTGTGTCAATCTTCCCAAGGGCCTCGTCTGTATCGTCTAAGTTTAGGTGTGCTGGCTTTCTCGGCTCCGCTGGGATACTGTGTTTTCCACAACACCACAGCCACATTGTACTACATATCGGACTGTGTAACGGCCCTGATTGATTTCTTCTGGTTCCTTCCATGGCTCAAAGGACTCCTGGAGTATTTTCTGCTGTTGCCATATCGACTGTTATGTGTCCTGACAGGAGGGGGTTTCTACGAGGAAAGCTGGAGGAAGATGCTGGAAATAATTCTTAATGAGTATAGTAAAAAAGAATTGGAGGCACTGAAGGTGAGTTCAGTACAGTTTTAAGTGGTTAACAGGTTATATCACATTTATAGTTTTCACTTTGTAGTATTTTACATATAATCAGAAGGTAAATAATAATATTTTCTTACAATCAGACACTATCATTGCCAGAAGAAGCTTCTCTGGAGGAGGTCACTCGCAGCTACAGGGAACTGGCTAAAGTGTGGCATCCAGATCACAACCCCAAGCGGCAAGCAGAGGCACAACAGATGTTTATTCAAATCCAGGAGGCATATGAGATACTTCTCGACAGACATAAGACAGGACGGACAAAATGATCTTCTGGGGAAGAGGAAATATTTCCTTTAGAAGGCTCACATTTAACTTTAACACCCCCCCCCCCCCCCCCCCCCCCCCCCTAAAGGCAATCTGGTGTAATAAACGTGAAACTTTCTAAACAAAGGAGTTTTTTATTTTTGTTCAGAGAAATTCTCCGACGAGGCGGACTACTTAGGATTCTCTGCCATCTTGTGGTAACATTAGGTATTAATAGAGTTGTTTTTATATTCTAATACAGGGGTCTTCCACTATGGAAGCCCGTTTCCGCCACTAAATAAAAAAATAAAAAGAGTAATTGCGAGTTATAAAGTCAGAATTCTGAGATATAAACTCGCAATTGCGTGATATAAAGTCACAATTCTATGGAAGAAATGGGCTTCCATACTAGGCTATGAGAATATATATCAAATATTCTCAATTTATAACTCGCAATTGTGAGAAAAAAAGTCAGAATTGTAACTTTATATCACACAATTGCGAGTTTATATCTCAGAATTCTGACTTTATAACTCGCAATTGTGAGGAAAAAAAGTCAGAATTCTGAGATAAAAAGTCGCAATAACTCTTTTTATTTTTTTATTTATTGGCGGAAACGGGCTTCCATATTCCACAGTGTCGTTTGTCCAACTACAACAACAATCACACTAGTTAATGGATTACATATTTAGAATATCATTAATATAGGCCTATATATTTTTTTCATTTTCTAACACATTCAACAAAATTCTCACAAATAGACAAATATTGCCTGTTTGACACAGAGAACGAATTAAATTCCTTATAAATATTAAATAGCTTGAAGAAAGTTTTATTTATAATAAATCTTAGTAAACACATCAGTCACTTTTATCGCAATAACAACAACAATAATAATACAATTCTGAGATATAAACTCGCAATTGCGTGATATAAAGTCACAATTGCGTGATATAAAGTCACAATTCTGAGATAGAATTAAATAATTAAGTAATAATAAACAACAACATCAATATTAATAATAATAACTAGATTAAAAAGTTTGTAGACAAACTTTAAGTTGGCTTGAAAAAGCCTAGCCAGAAAGTTTGAAGTAGTTTTAAAGCTTTAAGTTTTAAGGTTTTCAGTTTGAAATAGTACTCTGGGTGGATGCTAGTGTGTTGCTATGCGGTTGCTAAGGTATTTGGAGTGGTTGATATTGTGTTGCTATGCGGTTGCTAGGGTATTCTGGGTGGTTGCTATGCGGTTGCTAAGGTACTTGGGGTGGTTGCTAGGGTGTTGCTATGTGGTTGCTAGGGTACTCTGAGTGGTTGCTAAGGTGTTGTATATAATTTTCTAATTAATAGAAAATTCATTTTCTAACTCATTCAACAAATTTCCCACAAATAGTCAAATATTACCTTTTTGACAGAGAAAGAATTAAATATTAAATTGCGTAAATTAAGGAAGTTTTATTCATGATAAATCTTAGTAAACACATCAGTCACTTTATCGAAAGAACAACAATAATAAGCACACTAATTAATGGTTTAAAAATGTGTAATATGATTAATGTAGGACTATATATTTTTCTAATTCATAGAAAATTCATTTTCTAACACATTAAAAAAAATCCCACAAATATTACCTGTTTGACACAGAGAAATAATTAAATTCCTTACAAATATTAAATTGCGTAAATGAAGGAAGTTTTATTCATGATAAATCTTAGTAAATACATCAGTCACTTTATCGAAATAACAACAACAATAATCACACTAATTACTGGTTTTAAAATGTATAATATCATTAATGTAGGCCAATATATTTTTTCTAATTCATAGAAAATTAATTTTCTAACACATTCAATAAAATTCCCCAAAATATACAAATATTACCTGTTTGACACAGAGAAAGAATAGCATTCCTTAAAAATATTAAATTCCTTAAAAAAAGAAGTTTTATTCATATATAATAATAATAAATAACAACAGCAATAATACTACTAATAATAATACATGTGGCGTTTGTAGCTTTTGCGTTTCTTTTTATTTCCTAACCTGTAGCATGAGGATCGATGCATTCGATAATCCCTCCCAATCATGGATTTGAGAGGCAGTTTTTCGGTTATAGGTTATTCGGGCCTGTATCCCGGCATGGGCCCGGAAGTTGTTTGGGGTTTCAGGTAAAAGATCCCGGAGATGCTGCCTTCGCTAGAGAAAACAAACGGCGTTTCTGCTGTATAAATATTGCAATCACAGTCGATCGTCAGGTAAGAAAAAATACTCACCGTGCTAAATCAATAGCTGTTATTCAAGGAAAGTGACATTATACCAGGTAACTATGTTCGGATTGGGAGGGTTTACACGGCTAGACTCATCTGTCGAGTGCTGGGTGCCATAGCAACGCCAGCGGGCTCTCAGGAAACATAATTCCGCTTTAGTTTGTCACGTCTAAAAATTTACTGTAATTCACGACCGGAGGCTGCCGATCGGATTGCATTGTCAGCAACGCTTGTTCTTTCGTTTGTGAGTTAGTTTAGCGACGTCTTTGCCTTATTGTGAGCTGTCACGTCTTGTTAGCTGGTTAGCAGCGGTGGCTAGCTAGTGTTGCTCCAGACAGACAGGATTGACATGATTCTGCGTGCTGTCAGTCCTCCTCTGCAGCGCGATGGTGTATGTAAAGTTACTAATCATACGAGGGCTTGTGCACGATGATCTTGTTCTCGTTTTCTGGTGTGACTGCAGACAGAAAGAGCTGTTTCGATTATTGCGTTAATTAGACTCATCGAAAGCTCTGTGAATTCATGAGATCTGCCTGTTGCAGCTGTGAATGCTTTTTGTCTCACACGACACAATGATATTTTAAATTTCCGAAGGCCTGTTTGTTATTAGATCATATATTATTATGTATACCATAAAACGGATATAAAATAATAACACGATTCTGTAAGAGTCCATATTTATTATTTATATTTATATTACTTTGTAATGAGAATGGTAAAGAAAGCAGTGTGTCGTTTGTCATCTCATAGTATAACAGCATCAGCCTACACCTGCTCTTTATGACATCTGAGTGTGTTTAAACTGCACCTATCTGTGATCCTTCGGTCAATTTTGAATAATAATTAAATTACGATACCATATGTCTGAAGTCCTTCAGAAGGACTTTTTATCTGGTCCCAGTGTGTATCATAATACAAAAACTAAATATTTTACATTCGTGGATTAATTTGTGTAAAAATAAATGTTGATATGTTGGCAAAAGTGTCACTTTTCCTGTTAAGTTCAATCACCTTTGGCATTTTATAATATCTTGCCTGTTTTAAAACACCTTGTGCATTATTTTGCTGTTAGTAAATGTATGATGTATTTTTATCTCATATTTTAGTTTGTGTATTTCATAATTCTTTCAGAATTTCATAAAGTTGTGATTGGTGCAGTTATACGTGTCAACTTTTCAAATCATTAAACAAATAGATTTATTCCCTTTTGGTTTTTGTTGCCATATAGTGTTTTATGGGGAAAAAAATTACATACGATTGTGCTCCAAGTAGTCTTTAGCCCTACTATTTCCTATCATATAGAACCTTACGTGTGAGGGTGTAAATCTTAAACAATATCAAAGATTGATTTATTGATTAAAGCTGCACAGCATTCTGAAAGGATAAAGGTAAAAGGCTTTGAAACTGGTTCTTCAAATGCAGGTCAGATTTGACCTCAGATGAGTCAAACAGTTATTTTTATAAATATAAAATTATTTAATTTTAATATGTGTTGCATTTAAAGGATATTTCCAATACCAAAAGTGGTAATATGTGGAAATGTCTGTGTAGTAGCAAATCATAACATCCCCTGCATTTGGCTTAGTATCATCATTGCTTTAGATGTCAGCCTGTGTTCTGATAGGTCTCAGGATAAAGGGAGGGCAGTTTCTTGCACTCTACGCTCTTCATTTGAGACTAGAATTCTATAGAATGGACACTCAATTCAGCTGTTGAGTTAGAAATGAGATCTTGACCAGTGTGCATATCAATTATTTAGCTACTCAAACCGTGCAACCACACAGAAAAGGGAGAAATAACAAACTGCAAGTGAACCAGCAAGTTTCTTTTTTTCGGTTGAAATCAGATGAGCCAAATATATATATATATATGTTTTAGTGTTTTTTGAGTGCACTGTATTATTGTAAAATGTACCAATGTACTACTTTAAAAACTTGCTTTCCTATTTGTCGGCAATGTTGAAATTTTAAGTTGGTTTTATGCATCGTAAAACAAATGTTTTTGTATGATTTCTCGGTACAGGCAGCTGGTGTGATGATGAATGCTGATGATTGCAATGGCCGTTCGTACATGTCAGGTCTGGTACTTTTTTAACTTCTTATTCTTTTGTTATTTTCATAGACATGCATTTAGCTAAATATAGTGGGTTCCAAATTTCACTGATCACACTGAAAATCTGGGACTTTTTTTTTATTTATCCACTGCTATAATCCTCATGCCAGAATCCAGTATCTCTTAAACATATTGTATTGAATTGCACTGGTTTAATTTCTTTGGGAAATTATATTACTCAGCAAACTCTTTTGAAGACATTTTTGATAGAGTGAACGCTAAATCCATTTTGTATCCAAAGCAAACCTATTTAGGTTTTTATTTATTTTATTTTATTATTATATTTTAAATGCATTGATTTAAAAAATACTTTAAAAAAAAAATCCATTTAAACTTTTCACTCAAATTGTTATGTTGATAATATAATTTCAAGTGGAAATTTTGCATGAAATAAGAAAAATACAAAGATGTATTTTAACCCCATTGTATGTGTTCATGTTTTTTTAGGTAGTGGAGATTCTTCAACAGAGCGGGAGTTTTTTGCAGGGCTGAGAGGACCCACCGTAAGCACACCAAACAGTCAACAGTCGTCACCCAGTCGCTCACTCAGTGGTCAGTGTCTGTCCATTAAACAAACTTTAACATCTTAGTTTGAACAAGCTCTGCTTTGGGTAAAAGCATCTGCCAAGTGAATAAATGCACGTTCTTTCCATGCCCAGCTAACTCCATCAAGGTGGAGCTCTACAGTGACGAGGAGGCAGGTGGTGCTCCACTGGCGGAAAGGAGAGTCGGGGAGAAAAATGAAGGATGGAAAGATGAAAAGGGCGAGTTGGCAGAAGATGGTGGAGTGGAGATGGTCGGAGGTACACGAGGGCAGGCTGGGAGCGGCTGCGGAGAGATGGGCAGCTCTGAGCCCGCATCCCCTGGTCCCATTCGGCTACCCAATGGGAAACTTAAATGTGATATATGTGGGATGATCTGCATTGGACCCAATGTTCTAATGGTGCACAAACGCAGCCATACAGGTAAGTGTTTCTTGACTGAATCTTGTCAAAAAAAGATCAAACATATTTTTAAAAAAATGTCAGCTTGAAGATATGTGCTGCTGTTTTTTTGCGCCGGTGGGAAAACTGGTAGTCTTGGTCTCGGTAGGTGAGCGGCCATTCCAATGTAACCAGTGTGGGGCCTCCTTCACTCAGAAGGGCAACTTGCTGCGTCATATCAAGCTCCACTCTGGCGAAAAGCCCTTCAAATGTCCCTTTTGTAACTACGCCTGTCGTCGCCGTGACGCCCTGACAGGACACCTCCGCACCCACTCCGGTGAGCCTTTGTGATTTGAGAGAGGCCATTTGCGAGAAATAAAGAGAAGGAAGAAGAGAGAACTTTGTGGCTGGAAAATAAATGGATGGAAAAGTGTGTGGGTTGGAAAAAGCCATTTTGATTTGCCACAGAGCATGAATGAATTTAGTCAAGGTCATGTAACCTATTTCTGTTTTAATGCAAGTGGTGATTATTTTTGCTGTCTAGAACTTCCTTTTAAACCTGTTGCTCCACTAGAGCAAGCAGACTAATAAGTGTGAATAGGACATCATTAATCGGTTATATCATCAAGTCTTTTAGTCAAACGAAATGCAGCGGTCTAGTATGACATTTAGAGTATTATGAAAACAGGATATCCTGCTTGTGTTTTTGAATGATGAAGAGCATTCACCTGTAGTGCCTAAGGTCCTTTGAATAAGAACGCAGATATTCAGAGAAATGACTTCATAGAATAATGAATTTCTCTGAAATGACGCACATCTCTAAAGCTAAATGGACAGATGCGGTCTACAGTTTTTTCCTCTTCTGTAAACGTCATAGATGAGTGGCGTGTCATTTCATTTTTGGGGAAATTGTGACAAGGGAAATTCTGTGGTCTGACGAATCCTCTACCAGTGGAAAATTATTATATTATATATCTTCATAATATATTTATATTGATTTATTATATATTTATATATTATCAGTTATATATAATATATTATATAGTAACTTTAGCGGAGAACACGTTATATGAACCACAGCATCAATACTGTATTAGTAATGTTTATGTTTATGTTTACATAACACATAAGCTGTGTGAAATGCATTCATATTTTCCCTCCGCGTTATTTCAGTGTCCTCCCCTACAGTAGGGAAGCCCTACAAGTGCAGTTACTGTGGCCGCAGCTACAAGCAGCAGAGCACCCTGGAGGAGCACCGTGAGCGCTGCCACAGCTACCTACAGAGTCTGGACCACCAGCCTGCTCATAACGCCCAGCCTGCGCACGGTAATACCATATTTACTAACACAAATGCTAGGGAGGTCAAAACTAGCAGTACTAAAATGGATGATATCGGCCTTTCTGCAGTATCAGTAGTACCAATTTAATTCATTACCCAAGTTTTTGAAAAGCTCACCAGTGCTTTTGAAAGCTCAGCAGTGTTATTGCGTGCATGCTCTGTGAAGATCACAGCTGGTGATGTTGCTGCGCACTTGAACGGTCCAAAGCACTTCTTGATTAAAATACATGCCTTGGAGAGGTATTATTGTAAACACAGAGAATCTAAACAGGTGGTTATGTGTAAAAATATTACTGTGCTGTAGGCCTTAGCTAAAATGTAACCTAGTATAACTGCTGCAGTCTCTTATGTTGTTAATATGCTGAACTTTATTCTTATTTTAAATACAGACCTGTTACTCAAACTCTGACAGCATTGAATTACATTGAATCAATGTATATAACTAATAATCATACATTTAAGACTCTGCAAAACTAATAATTTTAGTAATTTATATTACATTTCTTATATATATATATATATATATATATATATATATCTCACCTAAAGGATTATTAGGAACACCTGTTCAATTTCTCATTAATGCAATTATCTAATCAACCAATCACATGGCAGTTGCTTCAACGCATTTAGGGGTGTGGTCCTGGTCAAGACAATCTCCTGAACTCCAAACTGAATGTCAGAATGGGAAAGAAAGGTGATTTAAGCAATTTTGAGCGTGGCATGGTTGTTGGTGCCAGACAGGCCGGTCTGAGTATTTCACAATCTGCTCAGTTACTGGGATTTTCACGCACAACCATTTTTAGAGTTTACAAAGAATGGTGTGAAAAGGGAAAAACATCCAGTATGCGGCAGTCCTGTGGGCGAAAATGCCTTGTTGATGCTAGAGGTCAGAGGAGAATGGGCCGACTGATTCAAGCTGATAGAAGAGCAACTTTGACTGAAATAACCACTCGTTACAACCGAGGTATGCAGCAAAGCATTTGTGAAGCCACAACACGCACAACCTTGAGGCGGATGGGCTACAACAGCAGAAGACCCCACCGGGTACCACTCATCTCCACTACAAATAGGAAAAAGAGGCTACAATTTGCACGAGCTCACCAAAATTGGACAGTTGAAGACTGGAAAAATGTTGCCTGGTCTGATGAGTCTCGATTTCTGTTGAGACATTCAGATGGTAGAGTCAGAATTTGGCGTAAACAGAATGAGAACATGGATCCATCATGCCTTGTTACCACTGTGCAGGCTGGTGGTGGTGGTGGTGGTGTAATGGTGTGGGGGATGTTTTCTTGGCACACTTTAGGCCCCTTAGTGCCAATTGGGCATCGTTTAAATTCTTTTATTAATACTTTTATTAATAAAAGAGTACACTACCAGTCAAAAGTTTGGGGTCAGTATAATTTTTTTTTTTTACAGAAAATAATTTTTACTCTGCAAAGACACATTAAATTGATCAAAAGTGACAGTAAAGACATTTATATTGTTACAAAAAATTCTAATAAATGCTGTTCTTTAGAACATTTTATTCATCAAAGAATCGTGAAAATAATAAAGAAGTGTTTCTTAAGCAACAAATCAGCATATTAGAATAATTTCTGAAGGATCATGTGACACTGAAGACTGGAGAATACTGGAGTATTTGCCATCACAGGAATGAATTGTATATTAAAATATATCCGAATTGAACAGTTATTTTAAATTGTAATAGTATTTCACAATACTGATTTTACTATATTTTTGATCAAATAAATGCAGCCTTGGTGAGAGATTTCTTTCAAAAACCGACCACAAAACTTTTGAACAGTAATTAATATAGTTTCAATACCATATTAATTATTGCTGTGGTATCAAAATTGGTGTGAAATTTCACTGCCATTTTAATATTTTGAAAACTCTAACACACTATTCTATTATAATCATGCTTCTGCATGTGTCTTCAGGTGAGGAGTCCCATAATGTGGAGATGATGTCTGAACCCCTGATCCAATCCTCCTCAGAAAAGATGACCTTCATTGATCGGCTGGCCAATAGCATCACCAAGAGGAAGAGATCTACACCCCAGAAGTTTCTGGGTAGGCCCATTTCTTTGAATACCTATGCAGAACAGTGTTACCTGAGTTGTAAGTTTGTGAACTGTATGCAGCGAGAAACACTGAATTTTTGTGATAAACATGCAAATTTGTAAGGTTTGTGAAACTTATATCAGTCTGTTTATTGATTGGTTGTCAGTATGACAACGCGTTGTTAAAGATATATATACACTACTATTTAAAAGTTTTAAATGTTTTTAAAAGAAGTCTCTTATGCTTACCAAAACTGCATTTATTTGAAATATTATTACAATTTAAAATAAATGTTTTCTATTTTAAAATAGTTTAAAAGTAATGTATTCCTGTGATGGTAAAGCAGAATTTTCAGCATCATTGCTCCAGTCTTCAGTGTCACATGATCCTTCAGAAATCATTCTAATATGATTTGCTGCTCAAGAAACATTTTTATTATTATCAATGTTGAAAATAATTGTGTTGCTTTTATTGTGGAATCTGTGATACTTTTTTAAAAGTCAGGATTATTTGATGAATAGAAAGTTCAAAATAACAGCATTTATTTGAAATAGACGTTTCTTGTATTAATTATTTAGTATTAAGAATTAATTTATTTAAAAAATGAACGGTAGTGTATATATTTTTATTTCTTTTTTTTAAAAATATATTTTAAATAAAAAAAATTTTTTTTTTCTCAATTTTCAATTTGTTGAGTTTCAGAGTTTTGTTGCGGTAAATTAGATTTAAAAAAGAATGTTAAATAAATAGTATTGGTTATTGTGTAGTTGCAAAAACAAAATAATTTCAGTGCAATCTAGTGATTAAGATCAATGATATTGATGCTCCCTGGCTTTCTAGGTGAAAAGCACATGCGACTGAATATATCTGAAGCACCTTATGAACTCGACCCCAATCCTGATAAAGAAGGCGACATGTTGGTCTCGCACCCAGAGGGTGACTCCGCTGCTTTAGCAGGCATGGGAGGGCGTTTCCTGCGGGGGCCAAGAGGAGGCAGCAACGATGTGGATCCTTCCCGCTCCCTGCGGATGCCCTCGCACTCCACCTGCATCTCAGAGTTCACCCCAGTCATCAGCTCCGTCTACCCTCATATAACCCCTCTTGGGCAGCGTCTAAACTGTGCAGGGGGCATCTCCATGGGCCTGGCAGGGAGGGAGGCTGGCGAGGGTCATGAAGATGCACCCTCTACCCGCAGCCGCGCCGCCTCACCAAGCAACGGTTACCAAGATTCGACAGACACTGAGAGCATGGTGGAGGAGCAGTGCGTCATCACCTCGGTGCCACCGGCAAACTTGAACCACCGCGGGCGCGAGCGGCACAGTCCTAGTCACGCCAAAGAAACGGACATGGAGGGGGACAGGGAGAAAGGGATCCCTGGGGGTTTACCGACCAAGGCGAGCCCGCGCTCGCCGCTGACAAGGGAAGCCATGCAGGTGGTAGACGGGGAAGGGCGGCCGGTGCGCTCCTTCCGCTGCGAGCACTGTCGCATTTTCTTCCTGGACCATGTCATGTTTACCATCCACATGGGCTGCCACGGCTTCCGCCAGCCCTTCGAGTGCAACATCTGCGGCCACCGCAGCCAGGACCGCTACGAGTTCTCCTCTCACATTGTTCGCGGGGAGCACCAGGTGGGCTGAGGTGTGCTTGTGGATGGCGTAGGTCGAGACTGGGGAGATGTACAGAGAGTTGTATGCTGCTTTGAGATGGCGTCATGGCGTTTTGTTCGGTCTGCACCAGATTGGGGCACATTAGCACTTGCTTTTTATAATTAGCAGACATCAGATTTTCCGTCGAAGGCTAATCGCTTAGGTACAAGCATAAAACGTGCAATTGCATCCAGTGTTAGTGGATGTCAAGAGGATTCAAACGGGGGACAAGTCATATCCTCCGATTGCACTCCCACACCAAGTCATTCATCGCAAGACGCAGCTGTTTTGCTTTAGAAGTGCCTTACTTCGGTGGGGTTTATTTTTTATCAGTTGGGAAGAGAAATTCGAGATGTGAGATTAGGTCTATACCCATCTGTTTGGTGGCGTTTACATAGAGTCTGCCTCTTGAAGAGAGAAAGACATTGAATTGCTTAGACGTCCAAAGTCTGGACTCTTTTATCCAGAGTGGTTTTCCAAAGTTTCTGAGCCTGTTAAACAAGAAATCTATGCCTAGGAGTATTCACACAAACTTTGTGCTCTTTTAGGATACCTCGGTGGGACTGTTGAAATTAGGCGACTCAGGGAGGACACTGCTGACAGAGAGGGAATGGAGAGCAAGCAGCGTGAATTGCAAAACTGAGGCTGGAGTATTGGTATGTTAGCCATATAAGGAGCACAGACACATATTGCCTTAATCGTTGCTTTATATGAACCCTGTACGAGCTAGTTGTTGAATTGCACATGGTTTTTAATGCTGGACGATTCTGTAGGTACAATGCAGCCTGAATTCGCGAATATGGCACGCTTGGTCAAATAGGATTGGGATTAGGCTAAGGCTCAGATAATTTTATTTCCTTCTAAAATGTATGTTAAGATTTTATTCAAGAAAGGAAATTAACTTGAAACATTTGCCTTAGTTTTTGAGTCTACAACCTCTGTCCTGAAGAGAAAAAAAAAACAGTTGGTTTCCTTGTGCCTCAGATCTTGATTGTCGTTTTAAACTTTATCTCAACCTCACTTAAGTGGCGATAAAGATTTTGCCTATCAAATCTATTGAGGTTTTTTTAAAAATAGTTTTTGTAGTACGAAGTCCCCGCCATCCATCCTCTGCCATGCTGCGATCACAGTGAGCCACATTATGTTTTTTTAGATGCGGTAAGACATGTGGAAGGGGAATTGGAGCCTTATTGTTCTGGTGCAGACCAAACACAGACCCATGTTGCATTCCGTGAATTTGACGACGAGTGAAGGGGAAGGGTTGTTACCTCAAAAGGAGGATTGCACTTTTTCTAATTCTGCTTAAATGTGAGTGTTTTTGCTGGGGCTGTTGGGAGGGTTTCGGACAGGCGGGGCGGCTTGGGATGGGGGTGGGGGATGGGGATTTTATTCAAAGGCTTTAGGGGAGCAGATACAGTAATGACTGGTAACTGAGCTTTGAAACATATTCTTTTGTTTTCTGAAATTGCTCTATTGCACTGATTTCTGATAAAAATGCTATTTAGAGAAAACAAGAAACAATTTGATACGAGAACACGTTGGTTATAAAGACCAGATGAACAGTGTGGTGTTTTTAAAAAACAATTCTATAAAGGCTATTTTCCTAATAATAAAAGGGGTCACGGTCATTTAAGGATTCAGATCTGAACATTTTCTCCTTGTGTTGTAAAATTTGGTGCTTGGATGTTTGTGTGACTTCTGCCCTTGATATTGGACTTGTATCCTGTACGCTTGTCCTGTGTGGTCATGTCCCATATGAGTTCATGCATACGGTACTCTCGATCCCCACTGAGTACAAACTGCTGCTTGATTGTTGAAGGAAAGGACTGAAATATTGTTGTAGAGTTACGCACCGTCCTGGCAAGATATATCGTGGCCTGTTTTATCAGCGGATCTCACTTGCACAAACTGAAATGAAACTAAAGCACCAATGAGAGAATTTTGAAGAATTTTAAAGGGTTGTTTTGTTTGATTGCTTGTACATCTTTATGTGATGTGGGCTGTGGTTAAGGGTACTTGGATGTTGTAGCATGTGTATCACTTGACCTTGGAGGTGGTCAGCTGTTTCCAAAACTTGCTTATGTGTAACCCACTGACCCTACATCTTTTTGGTTACTTTTACAACATTTGTAGGCCTCTTAATACGTATGCTTGGATTCACTCCAGTGCAAGCCTACGGAGTACAGTATGAATGGATCGAAGAAGTGAGACCAAATCCAGTATTTACAAAGGTTAGTCAGTGACTTTGCACCCTTCATAGACTTTAATTTTTTTTTCTGCAGACATACATTTATTTACTTGAAATCATGGCAAAAACCATATATGACACTTAATGCACTTATCGGTCAAAAAGAAATTATGTAATGAATCCTACCGAGTGTGTGAATGGGAGAGATTGCATGGGTACTCGTTTGTTTGCTGGGGTTCTGCAACTGTTCTGCTTGTGAAATACTAGCTGCAATTTTCCCTATTTCCTCTAAACCAAACCCAGCTCTTTTCTGCACCATTTCATATTTCTTATCCCCAAGGTGTGATGAACTCAATATTTTTAAACGAACTGTGAAGCAACCATATTGAGCAGCAACTGAGAAAGAGAGACCTAGCATTTTTGGGGAGGCAGGGATCAAACTCTGTCATTCTTGGGCTTTATCCCTGAGTTCAATGTTTTTAAATATTTTGTGAGAAAAAAAATGTATATGACAAAGAAAAACTCTTTACCTCAAATTTGTTAAAATATAAAAAACTGCCTCATGTTCTATAAAACGGTGTGTTGGTTTCAAGAGGTATTGTTTATTTGATCTTGTTTTTAAGGAGTGTAACCCAACTTTAAGTTGAAGTAATTTTTCATGTCCAATAAAGTAATATTTGTTGTAACTTCTGTCTGCTTACAACTCTAAACACTTGTTCTCTAGTTTCCCTAATTTATGTCCAGTCTGGAACAAATTCTCAAAAACATTATATTTCAGTTTTAAATTACAATATTTTTTTAAAGCTTTAGTTTGATAACACTGTTTCATTACGATTAAAAAAAGTGTAAAGTCCTTAGGCTTCATTTGCACAAAAAGTAACAATTTGCTTACATTGAGCAATGTATTTTTTTTTTACAGTATTTATTCATCTTTAATAAAAATACATTTGTTCAATGGTAATTCACAGAGCATTAATGTTAACAGATACTATTTTCAAATGTGGTAGTAAATGTTAAAAAAAAATACCACTTAAGAATAATAAATGCTGTACAAGTATTAACTGATGAATGTTTAATAAGGTTTTTCCCTGTTAAAAATGTGTTTCAGTAAACTTAAGACCACTCATGTTTTACACAATTTTTGCCTTAAATGAACCTTAAATTTAAGGTTTATTTCAAATAACTTCAAGCTGCTTTATTTTCCCCCAACAACCTCAAGAAAAACCTTCAGAGGACAGCAACATTTTCCATTTTTGATTAAAACACAGACGAGAATATTTTAGTTTGTCATCTTTATTTCTTTACATAAATGTATGCAAATATTTCCAGATCACATTGGTTTTGGAGGGGCTCTTGGGGCACCACCCTGAAAGAGGAAAAAAAAATTATTGAAAATTATGATATTGTATTAAGTATACTTTATTATTGACAAAAGTCTAAAATAAGCTAATTCCATATTTTTTTAATGCATGTAATAGCTATTAAGCACAATAAGTATGCTTATGCCCCAATTTAAAATGGATCTGGATGCATGACTTACAGCGGGCCTGAAGCGTGGAGGAGGGGTACGGTCCTTCCTGGCTTCGCGAGAGCGGTTCCTCACCACTTTGCTGTGAATGGCACAGCTGACACAGTAGTGCAGCTTCACATACAGTTTGGGCAAAACGTAGGCTGTAGAAGGACAAGAAACAAGTTTGATAAATGTTTTAACAAACCCCTGTTTGTTTCCCTCCCTAAGATGCCCAGTATCTTACTCACAGTCAAACACACTGGCTTCAGAGATGTCCCTTACAGCCGCAGCCTCCACAATATTTCTGATGACAAACTTCTTGATGGCTTTGTCCTTGGGCACACACCGGGCACAGTTTGTGCAGCGGATGGGCTGGACATGCCCACGTCCCTTCTTAGCACGACCGTTATTCCTCCTCTTCTTAGTCTAGAAAATGGAGAAATACACTGGTTTACAAATGACAACCTTGAAATCATGACCTTTTAATGTAAATTTAAAGAACATTTAGTTTTATTAGTTAAAATAAAATTTGTAATTGGTGGCTTTGTGCCTGATACTTTATACAATTGTTTTGTAATATGCATTTGATTTTTATAACGTGTGTACACCTATAGTGTATAAACAGGCACAGAAATTAAAATAGACTTTGCTGTATCTGTAGAGAATAGGTACATCATCATTCCAAGACAGCAAAAATAGTAATACGGAATTGATTTAAATACAGATAGCCATTACCGGGGGTAAAAGCCTAACTCATCAGTTTAAGACAAGATATAATACTGTTATAATATAAGAATTGTAAATGCGTCTATTGCTTAGTGTACATGCGTGACACTTCGGACGTAGTATCGCTTTAATGAATTCATATGATCAAAAAATGAGTGGTGTTTCGTTGTATACGGAGACATTACTCCGAAATGTGGAACCGAAGAGAAAACGCACTAACTCGTTGCGATAATAACAGGAAAAAATACGACCCTCTGTCTGAACGATTGGTAAACTCACCATCTTGATTTAGAGAGGCATGAGAGAGGACCGGAAATACTTTTACGTCATCTATATAGTGCACGCAGCAGCCGGACGTCTCTGGGTAATATAATAAAAGCCCTTATCAATTTTAAAATAATATAATATTATTTTCTTTATTATCTATTTCTTTATTGTTAAGCTTTAGTAGACAAAAAAGATTGGAAAGATTGAGTGTTTTACAGTGTGTTTTGCTAATTTGACCGTAGTGTTATGTAGCGTCTTCTACCTGTGATATTAGCAGATAGGCCTCTGTATAAAGACAGACGGTCTTCAACGTAAAGTGGTGCCATTTTCAAAATAACCTGCCTGACAGAACCTTACAGTTGATTTATTATCTTCTTGGTAAGCCCAAACAATGCAAAGCATAAATTGGTGTGCATACATTTGTGGCCTATTAAGATTTCCACTAGATGTCAGTAAAGGGTTTGTTACAGCACAGATAACAAGTGTCTCACCTAAATGCTTTTGTCAATGCTCAGAATTAGTCAGCGCAGGTAAACCACTTAAAAGCTGAACTACTTGACAAGCACTGAAGATTGGGACATACCAAATGTAGAAGTTTAAGAATCAGTCACTGAAACACTTATATTGACCACTAATCTGAATATTAGTGGGGACTGGCCCTTATGTTCTCAGTGTTTTAGGGCCCTGGTCGGTGCACAGTGGATTTCTTCATGAACACTGTTGCCGTCTAAATTACCACTGTCATCAAAGATCAAACCACACCTCTATGTACCAGTTTTTTTACGTGGATTTCTGAGATTATGGACAATGATTGACATTTAGCTGATGACATTATGAAACTTCTTCTGGTTTGCTTCTGGAAGTGATTACAGAGTTGGGTTGTGGAGTGGAGCGTTGGTGAAGGGCGGGGGCAAAAGAGGGAGGTGTTCTTATGCAAGCAGCTCTCAGCAAGCATGTGCAGTCTGGAAGAGTGTGTAGCTCCTGCAGTTGACTGTCCCATGTGTCACTGCACTTAAGGAGCTGTTGCCAAGTCTTCTTTACAGGGTTGCTGATGGGAATTGAAAGGATAAAAGCAGGACCTGCCAACGCAAAGGTGCATTCAATCAAATATACTCCCACTCATGTTGTATTTTTCTTTGACCTTGTGATATGGCATTTAAGATATTCATTTCAGTGCTGGGACTTACTCATACTTAAGGAAAAGATTGCTGTGGCTATAATATTAGCATTGGCAAATTGAATTTGAGAATGGAAAGTGCCAGTCAGTGTGTGTGCAGAAGCCGAATAGTGTTTGAGCTATCATGAGACAGAGAAAAAGGGAGAGATGGTGACACAAGAATGTGTCAGTGTTCCTGTAACCGCTATGCCCCTAAACTGCAGCAAATAAACATTCCTCCATTCATGTGTCAGAGCTGAACACTTGCCCACTGTTGCTGTAAAAACATAGGCAATAATTAAAACCAAAAACCCAATACTTTTTCCTTTGTCTTAAACAACATTTTTCTTCCAGTGGATTGCATTTGGACAATGTACCATTCATATCTCCTTTCCCTCCCCAAGACTTGATAGTATGGAAGTGTGCAACACTGCAGATTACAATATATGATTTGCAGCCCCAAACTTTGTAATGGCCATGCTGGAGGATTAGTTTGTAGAATCCAGTTAAAATTTATTATGTGGCTATTTAGGATACTTGATTGTGATTGGCCAATAGTGCCATCCAACGGCCAGATATTTCCTAATATTTGCCGCTGTCCATGGCAACACTGTATATCAAACTACTTATCGGATATCTGAAACCGCCATTACTTTTATGTCTTCTGTGTTACACCATGCATTCATTCTGTCTTGTTTGGCAAACATGCATCTGTTTCCAATTTTTGTGAAAAAGATGTTTTGAGATGATATAAAATATTTTATGTCCAGATATTTTTTGTAAGTAACAACACTGCAAACAACATTGGACCCCATTGACTTTCATTTTATGGACATTTTTCAGAATATTTTCTGTTGTGTTCTGAAGAAGAAAGTTATGCAAGTTGAATGACATTAGGGTGCTTAAATGATGACAGAATCTTCATTAGGTGAACTGTCCCTTTAAGACATTTTTTTTTCTCAGCCAACAGTAACAATTCACTTTTTACAACCATCAAAAAAAATATGGCACCATTATTTGAGTTTTATCTCTGTCATCATGTGGTTGCAGAAAGTGATTTAGCCTGGCTGAAAAACAGGCCTACTGAGAACCGCCCGTCGCCTCAATAGACTAAATCAAGAGGTCATGGTCCATTAGTGAGGGGGTCGATATTGCCACCTAAATCATTACTGCATCAGGCCCATTCGCCCACACACACGCCGATGTACACACTTGCACAGACATACAGATATTATTTTACACAGACTTGCTTCTGCAGACTCGTACATTACACAGGCAGACTCTACTCACACATTGCTCATTATAAGCCACAGACATCAGTCTAATAGTTTATACTACCCACCCTCATTCCACAGACACATCCTCAGGAAATAAGTGGGTTTAAGATTGCCACAGCTCCTATTTTTGTGGATATATACTACTCATGCACTAAATAACGTAATACTCTCTATGTGTGAATGTTCACGTCAATCTCATACCCTCTGCTCTGTTTGCAATGATTAGTGCATTTTCTTTCATATGTTTAAATATTTTGTACTGAAACAGGAGGTTTGGACAGACATATCAAAGATCTTAGTTACATCACAGTCATCAAACAAGATTAGCTATTGTCACTGCATTCAGAAGCAGGTGATATTTAGGGATGGGGTAATGTGCATGTGACCAAGAGTGCAAGAAGAGTCATAAATGTTTTCGTTAGTTTTTTACAGATGAGCAGGAATGTACATTTTAAATGTATATATACATTCATTTGGTTGAATTTTGTGAGTGCACTAGCATAGAAATGGACCCCCACACATGATACGCAGGGGGGAAAGCGAATTAAGAGTCTGTTCCCACTACTTATTAATTTGTTCAATTGTATTAGGTAAATCTTGACCATGTTGAATTAATTAATTCCCTTGTCTTACATTAAATTCTTGAATTCTGAATTCTTAATCGTGCCCCCCAAATCCCCTCCCCCCCACCCCACCCCCCAATATATAATTTACGGGGCTCCATAGATATAGACTAAAAGCCACAAAACTCTTTGTGGATAGATATTTTGGAACATTTCAAGTGTTTTTTTTTCCATACTATGAAAGTTCACAGTCCCAGTGTTGCTTTGGATTCCATGGAAGAAGGAAAGTCGTACAGGTTTGTAATGACCCAAGGGCAAGTAAATGAGGACACTATTGTCGTTTTGGGATGAACTATCCCTTTAAATTAAATTTATCCCTTTAAATTAAAGTGCTCATATGAATCAAATCACTTATCTAGTAGATCAGTGATCATACATCTAATTGCATTATGATTTCTAAACAATGATGCCAACTAATGCCCTGTCATCTTTTACATTCTCCTTCTCAAGGAGCAGTTGCAAGGCAGCGTACGAGCGCATGATGGAGATGTTACAAGACTAGAGCCATTGTGATGTGAGATGGCAGCTTCTCTGGAGCCACCATCTGCTGAGAGGGTCAGGCAGAATGTAGGGTTCAAATCTCCTGGATTCTGCCTGCTTCCCAGCTGCCATGCCCAGGCACTCCGAAATCCACACACAACCACACTTACACACCTCGCAATTATCACACACACTCGTAGACGCGCATAATCCCAGGCATGCTGCGCTGCCGAAACCATTCTCGTCAGGGCTGACACTAAAGAATGTTGGGATTCTTGTCTTGAGGTACCAGTGTTTTTTCCTCCCTCTTTGGGTTTGTGCAAAATCCACACATTCTGTTGAACCCATGCGCCCACACTGCATCAGCCCTGCATGTGACCACTGCTCCACTGTGCTCTATTCAGCACAGTGACTCGAACTTTGCTCACATTCCATATACTTTCTTTGGTCCGTTTTGCCCGTCAGCCTGTTCTTCAACCCTTTGAATAGGCCCTGATTTTGGGGGGAAACAAGAAAGAAGCTGCTTTGTGGTCCATATATCATGTACCTGTTTGCTGCACTGTTCATTTGAGTTCAAAGTGACTCTTTTCTTTCCTCGAATGGAAAGTAGGCATTCTACAACAACATTGCTCGGCCAAACTCTTACTCAGTCCAACCCAGTAAGGTTTTGTTTTGGATTTTTATCAAGTGATTTAATTTTTTGCCATTATTCTATTAGCTTCAAACCACGACTGGAAGGTTAAGTTTCTCAAAGCTCTTCAGAGACCCTCAAGGGCACTTATTGAATTAAAACTTTATTGCTCAGTTTTGGAAAAAGAGCAGAGCGCTCCAATTAAGGAAAACGGCAATTCATAAACTCTCTTGACCATGTTGCTACTAAATAGAGATTTACAGTGTTAAAGAGTTTTCAGCTTTTCAGTTTTTCAGCAATTTTGCATCTATCGCAATCTGCAACTCAGAATTTGTGCTTTTTGACTCGTCGTTTGCATATGTCCATCACGCTCCTTATTGGCATTGAAAGCGAAATGAATTAATTTTTTAAAAAGCTCTTGTGTTTCGAGATGCCTCCCTTTCCCAGCCTCCCTCCCTGCTTGCCGCCTGGCAGGCCCGTGTGTCAAAGGTGGCTGCTGCAGAACAGACTGTGGGAACAGCCGGTCAGCCTCCCCTGTCCCCTATTCCCTAACCAGAGGGGCAGCCATCAATCCAAGCCTGCTCGAACCCCTCCCGGCGCACACATCTCCGCAACCCACACACTCGCTCCCCAATAATCCGCGGAAGCAATTTCATCTCGACTCGGGTGGCGGCCCATTGTCGCCAACTCCTTCAATCTTTCCTAATTAACTCTCGCTTTGTCCAGCATCCGAGCTTCTGGACTCATCTCTACGACATTCCGATCGGGGCCGGTCTTCACACTCCCGGGCAACCCTCGGACCCTAATCCCACTGCACCCCTCCCTCCCGAGTAACTCTTTCCATTTTTTTTCTTTCCCTCAACCTGCCGATCACCTACTTACAGAGTTAGGTAGGGGCATTAACTCCTTGGGTTTTTTGAAAGAAGAGGACGAAGGAGGGGGCGAGGAGGAGATGGCCAGAAAGCGACTCCAACCCAGACAATTAGAACAATGGACCGGGCCTGTAGGGGGCTAACTCGCAGCGTCACGCCTGGACGGTGGGGTATTTTGTCGGTTTAATGAATTGTCCGTCAGTCCCTGGCTGCATCACAGGCCGTGTAGAGAGTGGACAGCAGGGACCCAGACACTAAGTCGGTATTTATTACACTGCCTTTGTCACTAATTGAGCTAATTATCAGTGACTCTTCAGCACTCCCACAATGACAGTAGCCCTCCACCCTCCACCTCCCTCATCCCACCAGTGCCTGGGAATGCAGCCTGACTTTGCTTCTTTATCCCTCTTTTTTTATCCTTCGCTCCTTATTCTCACTATATCTGTCCCGTTTTTATTAATGCTTCGTACCATTTCACTCTTTTGCATTATCCACACGCATGTATACAGAAACTTCCTGTAAGGTCAAAGATCAGTTTCATCTTTTATTTTTAATTTATTCATTATTTTTATTTACCATTCAAATATACTAAGGAAGCTTTTTAGTTATATTTTTGGGCATGTTTGGGTTTATAAAGACAGTTGAATAGAGACAGAAAGTGCACGGACAGTGATTGGACCTCGAGCTGAGACTCAAACTCAGGTCGTCGGAAGCGCTACTATGCAATATGTTGCCCAAGGCTACGGCTTGTGTGCATTGTTTTTGTCTCATATAACTACTCTACCAGTCAAAATGTTTGGAATAATTCAGATTTTTTAATGTTTTTTAACATCTTTTATGCTCACCAAGGCTTCATTTATTTGATTAAAAAAAATACAGTAAAAATAGTCATATTGTGAAATATTACTGCAATTTGAAATATCAATTTTCTATTTGAATATATGAGATTTATTCCTGAGATGGCAAAGCTGCATTTTTAGCATCATTACTCCAGTCTTCAGTGTCACATGATCCTTTAGAAATTATTTAATACACTAATTTAATGCTCACTTTTTAGCAATTATTATTGCTGCTCAATTATTAATAATGGTTCTCATTATTATTTATCTTGAAAACAAGTTTTTGCTGCTTAATATTTTTGTAGAAACCATGGTGCATTTTATCAGGAATCTTTGATGAATATAATATAAAAATAAAAATAAATTAATTTTTATTCATTTTTTTAAATAATGTTATTTGTAAAAGTATACGTGTCTTTACTGTCACTTTTGATCAATTCAATGCATCCGTTTTGAATAAAAGTATTATTATTATAGCATATTAGAATGATTTCTGAAGGATCATGTGACAAAAAAAAAATCAGCTTTGCCATCACAGAAATAAATTACAGTGCATCTGGAAAGTATTCACAGCGCTTCACTTTTTCCCCATTTTGTTATGTTACAGCCTTATTCCAAAATGGATTAAATTCATTATTTTCCTCAAAATTCTACAAACAATACCCCATAATGAAAACATGAAAGAAGTTTGTTTGAAATCTTTGCAAATTTATTAAAAATAAATGAAAAAATTCTCATGTATATAAGTATTCATAGCCTTTGCCATGACACTCAAAATTGAGCTCAGGTGCCTCCTGTGTCCACTGATCATCCTTGAGATGTTTCTACAACTTGATTGGAGTCCACCTGTGCACTCTAAAAAATGCTGGGTTAAAAACAACCCAAGTTGGGTTGAAAATGGACAAACCCAGCAATTGGGTTGTTTTAAGCAAACATTTAACACATCTGCTGGGATAATACAACCCGATGGCTGGGTTTGTCCATTTTCAATCCAACTTAGGTTGTTTTTAACCCAGCATTTTTTAGAGTGGTAAATTCAGTTGATTGGACATTATTTGGAAAGGCACACACCTGTCTATATAAGGTCCCACAGTTAACAGTGCGTGTCAGAGCACAAACCAAGCCATGAAGTCCAAGGAATTTTCTGTAGACCTCCGAGACAGGATTGTATCGAGGCACAGATCTGGGGAAGAGTACAGAAATGTTTTTGCAGCATTGAATGTCTCAGTGAGCACAGTGGCCTCCATCATCCGTAAATGGAAGAAGTTTGGAACCACCAGGACTCTTCCTAGAGCTGGTGCCCGGCCAAACTGAGCGATTGGGGGAGTAGGGCCTTAGTCAGGGAGGTGACCAAGAAACCGATGGTCACTCTGACAGAGCTCCAGCATTTCTCTGTGGATAGAGGAGAACCTTCCAGAAGAACACCCATCTCTGCAGCACTCCACCAATCAGGCTTGTATGGTAGAGACGGAAGCCACTCCTCAGTAAAAAAGCACATGACAGCCCACCTGGAGTTTGCCAAAAGGCACCTGAAGGACTTTCAGATCATGAGAAACTAAATTCTCTGGTCTGATGAAACAAAGATTGAACTCTTTGGCCTGAATGGCAAGCGTCATGTTTGGAGGAAACCAGGCACTGCTCATCACCTGGCCAATACCATCCCTGCAGTGAAGCATGGTGGTGGCAGCATCATGCTGTGGGGATGTTTTTCAGTGGCAGGAACTGGGAGACTAGTCAGGATCGAGGGAAAGATGAATGCAGCAATGTACAGAGACATCCTTGATGAAAACCTGCTCCAGAGCACTCTGGACCTCAGACTGGGGTGAAGGTTCATCTTCCAATAGGACAAATACCCTAAGCACACAGCCAAGATAACAAAGTAGTGGCTACAGGACAACTTTGTGAATGTCCTTGAGTGGCCCAGCCAGAGCACAGACTTGAACCTGATTGAACATCTTTGGAGAGATCTGAAAATGGCTGTACATCAATGCTCCCCATGATGGAACTTGAGAGGTCCTGCAATGAAGAATAGGAGAAACTGCCCAAAAATAGGTGTGCCAAGCTTTTAGCTTCATACTCAAAAAGACTTGAGGCTGTAATTGGTGCCAAAGGTGCTTCAACAAAGTATTGAGCAAAGGCTGTGAATACTTATGTAGATGTACATGTGATTTTTATTTATTTTGTTTTTTTTATACATTTAAAATGAATGAATTTAATCCATTTTGGAATAAGGCTGTAACATAACAAAATGTGGAAAAAGTGAAGCGCTGTGAATACTTTCCGGATTCACTGTGCATTTTTAAAAATATATCACAATAGAAAATGTGAAATTATTTTACAATATTACTGTTTTACTGTATTTAAATAAATGCAGTCTTGTGAGCATAAAATACTTTTGACCAGTAATGTACATAATTGAACATTGTATGTACAAGTTCAACATTTGAATTTAAGCTATATTTTAATCTATTTTATATGTATATCTTTGTTTTTCCTTTTCTATTTTTATATGTAAATCTTTGTATATTCCTTTTCTTTCTATCAATAATCTGTGAGCTCTTTCTTTTATCCTGTCAGCATTCCAGATCCTATTTCTCCTCTCATCCTCTCCCATCACTGTGTGTTCTGGGATGCGAATGTGACGACCACAGCGGTGCAGCACTCCGTCTTGCTGACCTTCAGTGGCCCTGCGATATGTTGCGGTGGGTGAGAGAAAGAATCGTCTGCCTTCATCCAAACTCTTGTGGTCGTGTTGGCCTCGGCAGCAGGGCGGGGGCAACGCAACCTGTCATTATTTCTAATACCATTTCTTTATTTTGTTTCTGATATTAAGTAAGTGAAGCAAAACCGCTAGTGTCGTGAAAACATACAGATTTAACGCTGTGTTACACCACTGGCCAAATTCCCTCAGCGGTTACTGTGGATTTAGGGTGCATGACTGTTCGAAGAAGAGGGCTGGTCTTGTGCTTTTGGTGGTGGGAATGATGTTTAGAGGAACGGATATACTTGCACACTCACATTGTTGATTTTAGGTTAAGTGCTTTAGACATACCCTGTCATACCAGGTTGTGGTTCTGAGAAATGATTGATGGATCATAAACTAAGCTGAGGATAATATTCTGTGGAACATCTGGAAAGACGAACCTGTTATTGAGCTCAAACTGTAAGCAGGGTTAGGAAATGAGTGGTTCTTGGAAAACACAGATAATGAAAATATAAACTTTATTGTGCTATTATTCTAAATGAAAACAACTTTTCTAAACTGAGCTAAAATATTTCATTTTCTAACAAAAAAGCATCATACAATAATAAATACTTTTCATTCACAATATTAAAAGATGGAGTTCAGTGCATGTAAAACACAAGTGTCAAGAGACGAGCAAATCAGGCATTTGACAAAGCAATCATGTCTCTGAGATGTATGTGGCCTCATTTTGATCATCCATTTGTGATCATCTGTATAAATTAGCACACAACTGGCTGGAATTACTCATAAAATTGTAAATAATAATAGTGTATTCAGCCCACTTTCAGATTAAGTCATTTTCTCACATTGCAAGTTGCAGCATAAATATATAGATCATATCTATTTATAATATTTACAACATTTTGGTTATGTTAGCTGATATACAAAATACTATAATTGTGGCTCTTTCAAAAACATAAATGTGAACTGTTCGTCCACTGTAAACTAGGTAGTAGGGCATTTACAGGATTATCTTTACACACTTTTTTTAAAACTAGCATGTACTTGTGCGTAATCAATGTAGTCTCTTCTTCTCTCCCAAAAGAGTTTCTGTAATATTAAACATGCTTCTGTCAGAGCTGAATCGACGAGTCAATCTCAGGTCAATCTTAATTTTCTCTTCCCAATACTTTTCCATCAGTACAATAACATGGTATACCACATAATAATAAATGGTATTAAAAAATGGCAGGAGACTCAAAGCAATGACGGGAAGTATGGCAGGTCTGAATGGGAAATCACAAGAGGTTGGGCCGAGTTCGGGATTCCGCTACATAGTAATCGGAAAAGGAAGCCCCATCCCTTGAGAAGCACTTCACACAGTTTTATGTGAGACGAGTAGGACTGCAGCTAAAGAAAACAAAACGCTAAAATATTTTAAAGAACCGCCCTCTTGTTAGAGTTTTGCACTGGTTTATGAGAGAGCATGCTTGTGGTTCGCTAACCACAGGAACATCTGTCAAACTGTGTCCAGTTACTACTTTCTAGCTTCTATGTTCCCCAGAGTACCAGAGATGGAGATCAGGAGAGGAGAAGACAAGCTAGAACCTCAGGACTGGTGGTTCAGCACCCCAAATTTCAAACGGCACCTACATGAACGCTTTTTCCTGCTCATAGTTTTGCAGTGTGTAGTGGTTCTCCAATTTCTTACGATTTGAAGCCCTATGCTGCAGTAACATCACCAAAATATCATGTTTTTCAAGACCTACCATCAGTTCTGCTCATTAACTTTTGAACTGTTCTCAGTAGTTAATACATTGAATATACTTGCCTATTCAACCAACAAATTGTATTTAGTCCCTTTTAACCTTGCTATTCTGTCTCTTTTCTCCAGTATTTAAACTTAACATGTTTATTAATTCCTATATAACCTCCAGATACCGGCCCCTTTTTTTTTTTACCCAGTTTGGGACCCTTTGTCTCTAGTTTCTCAGTTTGTTGTGTTTGTTCATCATAGACACTGATGGACAGTCTGTGTACTGGTGCAGTTGAGGCAGCTCACATGACAACACCAGTGGAAAGTACAGTGGCATCTTTCTGTGACTTGCTCCATTCGAGTCTTGTATCCCCTTCCACAGCACAGCAGCTCGCACCCATCCAGTGCTGGCGATGAACTGTTGCAGGTACGTCCTGATGTGCCATGCGTGCCAGTTTTGCCATTGTAGGAACAGAAGTTGGGCGACTTTTCAAAGTAGACCAGGTCCCGAGCCGAAGGGAGCTTATGTGCTGGATTCTCTGGTTCCAGGTGGCGGGGGTCGGCTCGATGGGATGCACGATTGCTGCCTTTGTTGCCGTACACGACTCGGGATGCGCCATCGAAGCGGTCCTTCAGAAAGTCTCCCACTACGCGGAAGCTGGGCAGTCTCATCCAGCACGTTCGCACAGTGCAGGACCCAGACATCCCATGGCACTTGCACTCTTGTTGCATTTCTGATGCGACTGTCTGTAGGGAGAAGAGAGAAAATTAATGAATCTGTTGAATACAAGAACAACAGCAAGAATGGTAATAATTTATACATTTTATATTGAAATTCTGAACATTTTGAACTGATAAAACTGTTGTTTTAGTAGCTTTCCATCTGTACTTTGGGAAATTCCATGTATTGATAAATCTATTTATGACACACTGGTATTTTAATAAGACAAATGTCTTCGGAGGGTTAAGTGTTTAAGGGGTCTCTTACCATTCTTCCTGCCTCATTGTTGTGCAGGTTGGTCAAATACCGTAGATCTCTGCCCTTCTCACTGGAGTCCACAAACTCTCGTCCGAACATCCTGCCAAATTCCACATTGTCGCTGCAGCCTCCCCAGTGCCAGTCTGGCCCTCCAGGACCTCGGCGCCGGTAGTCGCAGGTGCAGGACTCAATGGCCCCCTCAGAGCAGGACCGAGCCACAGCGTGAGTAACACCAGCACTTGTGATGGCAAACACAAATGCAGTCTCACGGCAACCTAACAAAACATAATATAATACAGATAATACTGATGTGTAATTCTAGGTTCTCCTATTTCATGATATAAACAGGAATAGTGTTCAGCACATTGTTTAAAGCTTTCACACTGCCACTCTGAGAAGCCATGCTCACCTCGGTTGACAATTTTGCCAAAGACGTTGGGGCTGTGGGTGGTCGGACAGTTCCAGCGGCGGTTCCGAAACTGCCATTTGCATTCCTTTATGGCTGTATGCAGGCCTGCTGCAATGGCGTGCAAGATGCCAGGGTTTTGCCGGATCAGTTTTCTCTGACGGCGACTTAACAACGCCAAGCTGGGGTCGAGCACCAACTGCACGTTCTTAGAGTTGGTGAGGAGATTGCCTGAGGATGCTACATTCACAATACCCCTGGTGGAGAAAATGAAAAGTTGACTGGTAAGTTGGAAAGCCATTCATCTGATCAGTCATCTGAATGGACTGAAATGCTAAAACTTGCAAGTTAAGATCTTGGGGCTTTAGACCATTTTCTTATAATATTCTCTAATATTCTGTCTGTATGTATGTGAGGAAAAAAAAATATAGGCCATACTATATATATATATATATATATATATATATATATATATATATATATATATATATATATGTATGTGTGTATGTGTATATGTATGTGTATATGTATGTGTGTATGTGTATGTGTATGTGTATGTGTATGTGTATGTGTATGTGTATGTGTATGTGTATGTGTGTGTGTGTGTGTGTGTGTGTGTGTGTGTGTGTGTGTGTGTACATATAAAAAATAATTTTAAATATAAATGAATATATAAGATTTTATTTATAGAAGGAAAAAGAACTTCATCCTTCGTAGTGTATTAGTATGTGTCATTTTTAATTCCCCTTTCACCGCTATTATGACATATAGTACGTACAGCTTTAAGGCTTTGGCTCATATGTCGTGTCTAGTCTTAACCTACTCCGGAACGCTCGGCACATTACACGAATTCGACCCTGAAAACGACCTGGAAAGGAACTGCTCCCAGCCATAAAATAAATCCGCATTTAATTTATCCCACATTGGATTGAAAAATCTTGTCCCGTGTTCAAGCCACACTGTCAAAATGACAGGGAGAAACCGAGTGAGTGAGGGAGAGAGAGCGCGCGCGCAAGCAGTGGCTCTGAGTAAACAGACTAACTGAGATTGCGTTCATTTATGTGTGGAATTAGTTTGACTTATCTCGTTTGCTACTTTATAATATTAATAGGCCTAATATGTTTTGTAGCCTATATAAAATAAAAAGTATAAATTACAATTCAGCTCCGCATAGGCTATGCCTTTCGCATAGCTGCTAACACAGTAGTGACCGTTTTAAACAACGGAATGACATTATAAATCTTTAGCTTGTCTAATATCTTTGATCGTTTAAGGTAGGCCTACTACTGTATCGTGCACTAAGGATATATAGCTAAGAGACTTTGTAGATATATATCATAGATAGAAAGAAAAAGAAGAAAAAAAACACTGGTTATTCACATTCTAGGGTGTACAAGATATACATGTAGGGTGAATTCAGGGTGATTAGGACACTTTTTCCAAGTCATCTCAATGGCAAGAAGTGTCCCAATCACCCTGAATTCACCCTACTAAATGTCATAGTATATATTAAAGGCCTGCTGTATCTTACCACCACCGGCCGCTGTTGTTCACCGCCCCTGTGCCAGTGAGAGAGGAGACCAGGAGGACACATGCCGCTTTGACTGCGAGAAGCAACGCGAGGACCCGCATGATATCTGAAAGGGCAAAGTAACCAATTAACCTCAAATGAGATTCCTGCAATAAAAAACGATGACAGTCTATGTTATGTCTTTCTATATTAGAAGAGCTAGTGAGCATCTTGACAATTATAAAATTAATAAAAAATTGCAAAATAATTAGTGTAGTGCAATAAAAAAAATATTGTAGCATTTTAACGCATGGACAATTTTATTATAGCCTATAGAAATAGGATTTTGTTTAGGCTACATATGTGTATGAGGTTTGACATAAATATAATGTCAGGATTCTGTATGTGACTCAACTAAAATATCAAATAGTCTACACTTAAAAAAACCTATAAAGGTTTCGATTACAGAACCAACATAGTCCAGATGCCATAAATAACTTTTTTTATTCTCTAGTACTTTCGAACACCATCTGATGTTTAAAGAACATGGGAACCAATATGCTTATCTAAAGAACTTTTTAGTCTCCAAAGAGCAACTCCCGAAACCATATACTGTCCAAAATGCTTCTTTGGTGCTATAACGGATGTTTATTTTTGACATTTCTAAAATAAAAATAAAAAAACAAAATAAAAAACAAGCAAACAAACATATTAAGCAATATGGTTGCATTACAAATCCACTTACCACTCCACATTCCAGTGCGGCTGACAGCGTGGGTCAATGTTTATTCATAAAATCAGTGTAGAAGTCACAGAAAGGGTTCTGGATGGGATGCCAGTGCAACTGCTGCTGCTGCTCCTCTTACAGTCTGTGTGTTAGTGATGCTCTGCTCACAGCACTGAGCGCGTGGGACAGTCCCGAAGACCTGATCCCCTCGGTGACTGATAGGCGACACATTGTTCACTTATTGAACGCTACAAGATGAATAAAAAAGGGATTTGCTGCTCTCATCTCCCTCTGTTTTTTTTTCCTCCCTCCTTTTGAGTGGAACTGAATGGACGGATAGCTTAATTCTTCTCATTGGGCACAATGAATACAGGAGGCAAAACCCGACATAAAGGAGAGGAGATGAATAAAAGATCCGTTATAGGCGCTTTAAATTACATATCATTTTGTAATCCTTGTCCAGAGATTCCTCAGATACATTCAAGCGAAATCATATAAAATACAGTTCCTTCAGGCGTCTTCAATATATGCAGAGGAGATTTATTCCTTCTCATTGCAGTGAGCGTGTGCGCGCGCGCCATTTGTGTCTTCAGTTCCTTCTGCGTGGATGGTGTCGTGACACGGTTACTGTAAGAAGGGAATATAAAACATCTAAACTGGCCTTTTTACCCGGAGTGCATGCATGCATTACTCCCTTAACTGCGTCTCCTCCCTCTTGCGCGTAAAAAGTGTTTTTATAGATGTCCATGCTTGCGCTCTGCACTCACCCGTTTGTACGGTTCAGCCTAAATAAAGCACATCAAGTGGAAACGTCATGCTATAATTATGGTGAAAAATCTGGGCTAAATGAAAAGGAGAATATTAAAGACATGGGACACTGCTAATGCTGCTTCAGTTTCTCATTCTAAATGAGGATTGACCGGAGAGTGTAACACTTTTTCGTTCCAAAACGTATTTTTTGTGTTGCGTCTCTGTGATATATTTCCTGTATAGGCTATATGTAGATTTATATATGTGTCTACTACAAGTTAAATGGGTTGGATATCTACAATTTATCACTATACTGTGTAAATGAATGTCAACTTCAATGAGGGATGTTGGGATGTAACGATAGGTTTAATGGGTTGTAACAGTAATAGAAAACTTGGTGTAAAATAGAAAAAATAATTGTGCGCATTAATTTATTATGGTAATGAAATATATTTGTTCAAAATAGCCTAATTATTCCATCACCGTCATTTCATTTTAAACATTTAATTAAAAGGCAAATAAATGCAAACATTTTATAAAATAAAAACGTATGGTAACAACTAGGCCTACAGCCGGTTACATGCACTTTAACCTCAAAATGAATTCTATAAATCTTTAAAATTAGTCTTACAACTTCTTATAGTAATTTAACCGCTGTATCTCATTTCGGTAACACTTTATTTTACAGTGTCCTTGTTACATATGTTACATGTACTTACCATAGTAATAACAGTAAATTATGCATAATTACATGCAACTAACTCTCAAACAAACCCTAATCCTACCATAACCCTATAGTAAGTAGCCTACATGTAGTTAATTGATATTACTCAGTACTTAAATATATAATTACACTGTAAAAATGACACCTTAAAACAAAGTGTAACCCTAACTTCTAATTGGTCACACTGGTGATGTTAGCTACAACACTCCCGGTCATCTCTGCTATTGTTCGTCGTTTGCGACAACGAATAAAATAAGAAATTGTTACAGATAAATAACTCAACACATCTGACTTTACAGTGTGAGACCACAGTAGAAATAGTGATGATAAAACTGTTCACCATCTGGACTGCAGACCTCTCTTGATCGCATATGGTCACTAAAGGCAAGAATCAAATAGTATTTTGCAGTCAGTTTGACTCTATACATTTATGGTATCGTCTGATCAATTGGCAAATATTAAATCATCGTGTTTTACGCACATATAAGGTGTTTGATGTCGCCATAAAAGAATCTGAGAGAAAGAGAGAGCACTTTTTTCTTTGAGGTATTGAAGTAAATGGCTAACTGAAGGAAGTGCGCTTTTGTTAGTGGTATTTAATGAGGGCTGCTTTTCTGGGCTTAGCCTGCTCTTATACTCTTGAAGGATCTTAAACAGGTTTTCCTGAAACACTCATGCGATGCGGCGCAGATTAGCGGCAATCCGGTTAAAGGGACGCCTTTTATATACAAATCAACTTCAAATCACTTTTTAAGCCACTTAGATATACACGCCATGGCAAAATGCTAATGCACTTTTCATTGCCAGAGCTTAAGGAGAGGAATAGAGGTGATTAGCTCCAATACAAGGATTGATCTTAAAGAATAGGAGGTGATTAGCCCAAAACCAAGAACTGTTGTCAGGATTCTGTGTTAAGGGTGGATTTAACTCAATTTCATGACATTAATCCTAATTCTACTACTGTTAATAGTAATATTAATAAAGATAAGACGCAAGATGCTCCTGGGTCAGTTAAAGAGTTTTTTTCACCTGCTGCGCATAGTGCATAGCTGACCACCAACACGATAATCCCTTAATCTTGTAAACTACTAATGCCTCAAAAATTCTGGTTTATTCATACATTCATCAGTAGCCTTTATGTTCAAGTCTTCTTGTAGCTATCATCGTCTCAAATAGAAAAAATAAATAAAATAAAAACACTGACAGCTTGTCTATTGAACAAACTTATTATGTGCATTATGCATAATTTGTTGGCCCACTATGTAATTGCGTATCACTTTCAATGAGTCTTGACAAAAACCTCTCCATCATGGTCAGTTATGGGACTAATTATACGCACAAACTCAGACGTGTAGACAAACAAACGAAATAAGTCTATTTTCCAGTAGTGCTCTAGGCTATCTCCAGCAACAGTCAGCAAAGCCTTCTCATTAAGAGTGTCGGGGAAAATGATGAATGTGGGCCTAATTAAAGTGAAACGTCACGAGGGCTGCACGGTGAACTGTTGAACTGATTCGGAGTGGGAGGATGGGCGGACACATGAACGCGCGCACGCACCTCGCATTGTTCAAGAAGAGCCGCACGCCTGCCTGCTGCTGCCCTGCGCATTGTAGCCTAGGCTATATATATATGAATGACTTTTAGTTTAGTTTAGTGTATAGTTGACATACACGTTTACGGTATATAAAAGTTCTGCAGTAGTGCAGGTCAGATAATACACTGTAAACAAACAGAAGACAGCAGGAAATACAACAAGATAGCCTGCAAATGACATCTGACAAGCTCTAACAGCGATGCATCAAGAGGCAGTGTACACTTGCAATAGCTTATTTTCATTCATCAATTTATGTAATTTTACTCGAGTTTATGAGTTCGCATAGTTTCAGCTCAAATGTATTCATCGTTAATTAAATTTAAAGTGCAAAACATTAATTTATCATTACAGAGTGTCTTTTGGCACTAATTGAATATTACTTTAAATATAAAGCTGCAATTAACATTTTATGTACATTTCTAAGTTGAATTAGCCATAACTGTTTTATTTAGGCCTATTTATTATGCTTTAATATATAATCAGTTATATCGGTATACCGATAGGCTACATTGCATCATTTGAGGGTTCTTCAAAGAACAGCACCCCAGAATGCCATTACAACACTTTACCAGGAAACAACTAGGTAATCACAGGTAGCCTAATCCAAATAGCATATTATATATGTTGTTGACAAAAAATACTTTTTATAGCAGCCAATCAAGCCATTAATTTTCAAGTGATCAACAAGGAACGTGTTAAGCTTGTCCAAAACAAAGATGAAAATAAATTCGCCGTTTAGATCGTAAAACAATTTTGCATTAATGTAATGGCACAATTACTAGCTAGTAGACTAGTAATAATAAATTAACATGTATAATCCATTTAAAAATGAATTACAATCAATTAAACAAAAATAGGCTAATGTATGTGGTGTGTTGTAAAAAAAAAATGGATAATAAAAATAGGCTGCCTTGAGAACTTATGTTTTCAAATAGATTTCAATACAATCAGTGTTGTCAATATTGCTTTTATTTTATTTGAGGCAGTGTTGGACTACTACTGAAAATAACCAATAATTAATTTATTCATTTATGCTCATTCAGCATGAAAAACTAGTGGCAGAGATCACGAATATCGCATACAGTTTCAGGAATATGGAAAGTTTGACAGGCCTTGCTACTTTTTCATCTTATTTAAAAACAAGCGCCTCAGGCGGTGTTTGCCCACCCTGACGGCGCCCCCTCCTCCTCCTCAGTGACATACACGCTCCAGTCCCAAGCTCCATCAAATGCTGCTTGCTCAACTCCGCTCCTCACACAAACAATTGAAGTCATTTCCAGTTCGTCTTTAAAGCGATCCCACAGGTGTTTTAATGTCCCGTCGAGAAAAGCTTTCAGCGCAATGGAGTTACCCCACAGACAGTGTTTGGGACGAGTCCTGATTGTGACTGCTGCGCTTCTGTCACCTGCGTTCACGTAAGTAGAAAGGTAGAAGCGCTTTAGTGGGATGATCAGCTGGAGTAAATCAACTGTTTGTTTTAGAAAGCCGGGGATTCAAATGCATGATTATGTACACTGGCCTCAAACTGCCATTTGCATGATTATTAGCTAGTATTATTATTTTTTAATTTGAAAAAAGATTTCAGGTCACGTGCAACAGCGGTTAGTAGCCTATATAAAACTAGTAGCCTAGTCCTTAGTAAACTACTGTATCTAAAACAGACTAGTAGCCTATTTATTTTAAAGTAATTTTTGTTTGAATGTTACTAGTATTACTCAAATAGAATATCATTTTCAAGTCAAATATAGGCTACTTATTCATTACATAGGCTAGTACTTACTTATACCAGACAAGTGACTCCTCCATTGTTGCTGGTAACAAATTGCACATGTTTGGCATTGAATATATGAGTAGAATATATCTGTAGTTCAGATACTAACTAGCATGTATTCCAACTGTTGCTGGTACCTGTTTCACTAGTTTTATTAGAAACAATTCACTTTGGTATTCCTACTATGAATAGACACTGTTCTGGTAATTGTTACCAGAAAGGGTTTTAATTGAAACTGTAACTGTGTGGTTATGGATGCTCTCTCTCTTTTCTCAAAACTGTCAATGGGCATAATGCATTTATTAACATCAGCGTGTTATGATTTGGATATAATACTTCCCACAAATCTTTTCCATATAGTCATTTTCTCATCAGATTATCCTCAGGCATGCCAAGACACTGATAGAAACCAGGGCGTTTGAATATTCATAGATGTTTTATGTATGCCTCTTGCAAGGTCACAGCCTTGTTTGAGTGTCAGGGCACTTAAGCACACAAGTGTTTCCAACTGCTGAAACACAAGAATTTGTCACTTTTTTTCTTTGCCATATTTAAAATGTTCCAGTAAGCATGTATTGATCATATTATTTGAAATGAATATGGCACCATAAAAACATCCATTCCTTTTACAATATTTTCCTGCGTCTCGTTAATGACTGAATTCATTGTCATAATTTCTTCACATGTGTGAGTCATTTAAAAAAGACCACATGTGATGCTAAGTAACACCAGCCTTCTGCGATATTTACTGCATGGTGTTACTTCATAATGATATCACTGCTATAAAATTAATTTTCTCCTTTCTCAGGGTACTGGGCAATGACATCCTTGGCCTGAAGGTGGCAGGAGAGCCAGTGCTTACCCCCAATGCAGTGTGTTTACGACTGGCAGGCCTGACCAAAAAACAGATGCGTCTGTGTGTGCGCAGCCCTGATGTCACAGCCTCTGCTCTGCAGGGCATTCAGGTTGCTATTCACGAATGCCAACACCAGCTCAGAGACCAGCGCTGGAACTGCTCCTCCTTGGAGAACCATGGCAAGTTGCCCCATCAGAGTGCCATTCTCAACAGGGGTGAGTGGATGGCAAAAGGGGCATGGGAAGTGCTGAAGTTGAAGTTGTAGAGAGCCAATACAGTCATAATCCGGGCATTGAAATGCTACAAATGCCAAAGAGGGAAATATCAGCGTTGAGTCATTGTTTAACGCATTTGCGCCATGGAAAACATCTTTTATGAGATTTTAGATAAAGATCGTTATAGATAATTATATCACCAGCTGGCTCATGCGCACTTCACTTTCTGAAGGCTCTGTTTACTCTCTTGGCAGCTTTATTTGCTATGTAAAGGCCCATTTGCACTAAGGACGACAAAGATAAAGTTTTAAAAATCAATAAATTTTAAAGAAGAGTGGGCACACCACACTTATAACAGCACAGAGGAATGATATCATCATTGGAATTACTTTCAGAACGATGAACAATCAGCCAATCCGAATGGAATTCATAACAATCTTAAACATTTAAAGAGGCAGATCTGCAGCACAGGTTAGATGCGATATTGAATTAAATGAGGATGAAAACAAGGCTGTGAGGGATAGACTTAGTCTTTACAATGGCACACACAGTATAAAGGTCCTAGATAACGTAATTGTCATAATTCACAACTTGTCAAACTTTTTTTCTTCTTTTTTTTTTTAACAATCAAAACAGTATAATCCATTGAACACACTGTAATTCTATCCCTCACAGCCTTATATTATTTCCTGTCAAAAATTAAATATGGTGCTACCCTGACTGAGGTCTATAAAAAGCATGTTATCGTCCATTATATAGTTGTCTTATCGTTATAGTTATTGTCCTTTGTGTGAACAGCCCTTGAAAGTGCTCTCTTTCATCCCAGGTTTCCGAGAGAGTGCCTTCTCACTGTCGCTGCTGGCTGCAGGTGTCGTGCACTCGGTGGCTTCGGCCTGCAGCCTCGGTAAGTTGCGCGGGTGTGGCTGCGAGGCTAAACGTCACCTGGACGATGACAAAATCCGTCTCAAGTTAACCCAGCTCCAGCTTCAGACTCTTCAGAGGAGTGGAGTGTCCATAGCAGGTGCAGAAGAGAACACACCTGAGTTTGGTTCACTCCAAGGCGGTCTGCCAGCCAATCTGCTCTCGTCCCACCCCGTCAGTCTCCTCAAACCCTTACCGGATGAGGTCACGACGTTACAGGACACCTGGGAGTGGGGAGGCTGTAGTCATGATGTTCGCATTGGCGTACGGTTCTCTAGGGATTGGCTGGATTCCAGAGGATCTCCTCGTGATATACATGCTCGTATGCGGATTCATAATAATAGAGTGGGCAGACAGGTGTGGTTTTATATGTTCAAATCTCTAATAATCTGTATTACATTATATGGTCTTTCAAACAATGACAACTGTGTCCTAAACAGGCGTGACAATAAATCGATTTTATTCCCATGTAAATTTTAGTTTTGGGTTGGGATTGCAGGTCAATGACAGTTTTTTTTTTTATCTATTCATTTATCCAAAAACACATGCAAATGCAATTTATACATCCTGTGAATTGAAGACTCCTAATACGTGCATGTTTTTAATAAAAAAAATTAATTTCTGAATTAAAATTCATGTTTGTTTTTTTTGGAGGGACATGAAAACTGCACTTTTTACTGCACTATGTTGTATATTGAATATCATTTAATACTTAATTACATTAAAAATGTAGTACTTTCTTACTTTTACTCAAGTAAAAGTAATTAAAAGTTTTACTTGAGTAAGGTAAGAAAGTACCTACATTTTAATGTAATTAAGTATTTAAGGTTAAAAAAAAACCTTTTATTTATGAAATGTAGTGCAGTAAAAAGTACAACATTACGCTTTGGAATGTAGTGAAGTAAAAGTTTTCCAAAGAAAAACCGTGATAAAGTACATATACTTGAAAAATGTACTTGAGTAAAAATACTTCACTACTGTCAAGATAGATAGATAGATATGGACACTTTCACTAGTATATGTCATTGACCCTTGTGTCAAATTGCTTGTCTCTGGGAACTTGTTGGATCACTCACTCCTGGTTAGGACACGGTTTTAAGCATTTGATTACTAACCTAAAAATACACATATACTATATTATTTTTATCGTCTTTGACCTTAACAGGTAGTTACTGACAACATGAGAAGAAAGTGCAAGTGCCATGGCACATCAGGCAGCTGCCAGTTCAAGACCTGCTGGTATGTTTCTCCTGAATTCCGGCTGGTGGGGTCACTGTTACGGGAGAAATTTCTGACTGCCATCTTCATAAACTCTCAGAACAAGAACAATGGAGTTTTTAACACTCGAACTGGTGGGAGCACTGGCTCAGATCAGCTCAGAGGCCGGCGACGCAGCATCTCGCGCGAGTTAGTGTACTTCGAAAAGTCCCCTGACTTCTGCGACCGCGACCCCGCAGTGGATTCGCTGGGCACGCAGGGTCGCATCTGCAACAAGAGCAGCTCCAGTATGGACGGCTGCGGGTCGCTGTGCTGCGGCCGTGGACACAACATCCTCAAACAGGCACGCAGTGAACGGTGTCATTGCCGCTTCCACTGGTGCTGCTACGTGCTCTGTGAGGAGTGCAGGGTTTCGGAGTGGGTTAATGTCTGCAAGTGAATGACCCACCTTGGTCCAAATTTCCATTTCCTTGTTTTTGGACCGGGAGGCAAAAACCTGTACCCTGCCATACCGAATAACTGCCTGTGTGTTTTGCTCTCCCACGGTGTGTCTGTTTATCCATTTCTCTCCTTCTTTTAACCTCCATCATCTGGGATCCATTTGCTTTGTGTTGCTGTTGTTACTCTCAAAATGCCAAGTCAGAGATTGAGGAGGAGGTGACTCATGTCATTTGTCTTTTTTTTTCCTCACTTGGAATCTTCAGCCTCCAGAACCAAGCAAATGGCCCAAACGCCATCTGCACTCCTCCAAATAACAAGGCACAACAGCAGGAACAAATTATTCCTGCAAAATATAGGCACTGCTACGGTCTACCTTGTTTTGTTTTTGTTTTTTTTACTTTTTCAAAAGTGCACTTAACGTATATTCCTTACTTTGGCAAAATGTTTGAGAAGTTTATGTTGTAATCATGTATGATGGTAAAAAAAATAGGTTTCAAAACACTACATCTTGCAGCATTATGATCTTTGCCCACACTGATCATGAAGAATCAAATGCTGTTATAGCTGAAGGGAACATTTCTTTGCCATTTCATAAGATGTTATAGAGAAACTTTCCCAAGTCTGGAGCAAATCTTGGCCATCGACAGAGAATGTGCCTTGCGTAGGGATCTGAGTTTGGTTGGTTTTTATGAAAACCAGGACAATTGTGAAGTTGATATGCTGTGTAACCCCGTCCTAACCTTTATAGAGACAGACCAATCAGAGAACGGGGATGGATAGAGTGAAGGAACGACTGGAGAACACTTGTGCCTCCCGTGGATTTTTTGCAGCTGATTAAAAACAGTCACATCTCATCTCATACTGCTGAACAATATTGGATGCCAGATGCCTTTGATGCAAGAATGGACAACATTCATACTCTAAAGTCCTGTGTTAAACTGTATTTAAACAGTTGCCATTACAATCTTATTACAGTGAAATTGATGTATACGATTTTAAAACTTTCATTTTGATTAAGCGATGCTTAGGAAATTAAATTAATTATATGGATAAATTAACTTTCATATATTGCCACCTTTTGCATTTTTAAAGAGAGTGTAGAGAATGTGTTGTTGTAATATGTTTAAGAAAGCCTACATTTTTACATTAAGAAACCTTTCTTGGTTTTGTGTGTATAATCACACTGGTTTTAGAACCAGGAAAGACCCTCTAAAACAGAGGAGGGGTCATAGATCGGCGTATTAGATATAAATCTTCTCTTCTGGAGATTTTTTTGAACTGAATCTGACCTCTCTTAATGGCCAACAGGGATGGGCTTTTATAAGAGTTCCATAAGCAGATTAAGGCATGAACCTGTCTTATAGGGATCAGCTGTCCAAAGTTGTGCCATGTGCTGCTGAGTACTGTTTGTCCTTGTCTGTGAATCTGCATCTGCAGCTGTCAGAGACTGGACCACTGTGTAATTTCCTAACTAAACACAGGCGCACTTCTGATGTCTACAATCTGTCTTGAGTTCTTTGAGTGCACAACAATCACAAACATCTTAGGAATAAATGAGTTCTTCTGTATGATTCCTCACAAGACTCTCTAATGAGGATGCGCTGTGGCAGCTAATGATTGAGTGAAGTGACCACCCACGGTCTGCTGGCTTTATCGAACTCGCTTCTTGTGGTATTTTCTCTGGCAATAAACGATGGGAGTGAAAGAGAACTAGAGAAAGAGTGGTGTGGAATGATAAAGCGCTAGATATCTGGTTTGCATTTCTTTATTCCTTTATCATTTCACCCTGGAGCTGCTGCAAGAGGGAATTTCCTGTCGCTGTTTCTCCCATGTGTGAGACAGAGAAATTGGACGGCCATAGACACAACCACCCCCCCCCCCCCCCCCCCCCCCCAACAGCTCCCCGACCAAAATGCAGTGCAGCCAATCATACAAAGCAATATACTGACAGCATCAAGAATAATGACAACCAGACTCTGCCACAGTTACTAATGCTGGGTCATATGAAATATTTCAGTTAGTTACCATACATACACTATATTGCCAAAAGTATTGGGCCACCCCTCCAAATCATTGAATTCAGGTGTTACAATCACTTCCATGGCCACAGGTGTATACAATCAAGCACCTAGGCATGCAGACTGCTTCTACAATCATTTGTGAAAGAATGGGTCACTCTCAAGAGCTCAGTGAATTCAAGCGTGGTACCGTGATAGGTTGCACTACTAAATATTCCACGGTCAACTGTTAGTGGTAATATAACAAAGTGGAAGCAATTGAGAACCACAGCAACTCAGCCACGAAGTGGTAGGCCATGTAAAATCACAGAGCAGGGTCAGCGCATGCTGAGGTGCACAGTGCGCAGAAGTCGCCAACTTTCTGCAGTCAATAGCTACAGACCTCCAAACTTTGTGTGGCCTTCAGATTAGCTCAAGAACAGTCCGTAGAGAGCTTCATGGAATGGGTTTCCATGGCCAAGCAGCTGCATCCAAGCCTTACATCAGCATGCAGTGGTGTAAAGCACGGCACCACTGGACTCTAGAGCAGTGGAGACGTGTTCTCTGGAGTGACGAATCACGCTTCTCTGTCTGGAAATCCGATGGACGAGTCTGGGTTTGGCGGTTGGCAGGAGAACGGTACTTGCCTGACTGCATTCTGCCAAGTGTAAATGTGTTATGGTGTGGGGTTGTTTTTCATGGGTATGGCTTGGCCCCTTAGTTCCAGTGAAAGGAACTCTTAATGCTTCAGCATACCAAGACATTTTGGACAATTTCTCTCAACTTTGTGGGAACAGTTTGGGGAGGGCCCCATTACAATCCAACATGACTGCGCACCATTGCACAAAGCAAGGTCCGTAAAGACATGGATGGAGGAACTTGACTGGCCTGCACAGAGTCCCGATAGAACACCTTTGGGATGAATTAGAGCGGAGACTGCGAGCCAGTCCTTCTCGTCCAACATCAGTGCCTGACCTCACAAATGCGCTTCTAGAAGAATGGTCAAAATTCCCATAAACACACTCCTAAACCTTGTGGAAAGCCTTCCCAGAAGAGTTGAAGCTGTTATAGCTGCAAAGGGTGAGCCAACTGCATATTAAACACTACGGATTAAGAATGGGATGTCATTAAAGTTCATGTGCATGTAAAGGCAGGCGCCCCAAAACTTTCAGCAATATAGTGTATAAATAGACACAGACAGATTAGATAGATGGATGGATGGATGGATGGATGGACAGATATGATTTCTAAATTAAAGACAGATAAACGGACGGACGGACGGACGGACGGATGGACAGGTAGGTAGATAGATAGATAGATAGATAGATTGTAATTGATGTACAACATGAGATATTGATGTAAGCGCAAATGGAAATATGTGAATATATAATGCACATACTTAGGTACATCGAAAGAGAAGGAAAAGGGGAAAAACAGCTGGAAACATCTGCTTCTGGGCTCCTTGTCCAGCTACCCCTTCCATTTTTGATGTGGGATAGAGAGAAAAAGAGAAAGGGAAAGAAAAAACAAGGAGCCAGTTACCCAGAACATCAAAGCCGTTGCCTAAATGTGCAAGCCCTCATTAGTTCTGCAAGCCTAACCAACCCGACTTATGATTGTGTTTGCTGGGGTGCACTTTGGCAAACACTTCAGAGGAGAGGCTCCTTTAAATTATAACCCCCCACCCCCCACCCTCCTCCAACCCAGCTCTCCTGCTCCCACCCCTACCCACTGTAGCCTCTTCTGCCCACCCCATAACCCCCAAAACTCCCAGTGCACACAAACACAGCACTCCCCCCCCCATACAGCACTCCACCCTATAATCTGGTGTGCAGCTGCAAGCATCTGCTCCACTCCCTCTCTCTTTTCCTAACCACTGAATTGATAAACACATCGATCATAAACCCACTGACACACAGTGGACCGTGTGAAGCGACACGGGGACCAAGCATGTCATGAAGCTGTGTGTATTTCTTGTAGTATTCTGTTTATCTTTACTCTATACAGAGTGATCTTTTGCTTCACTATACTGATAATCTGGCATGCAACTACTAAGTAAGTAACTACTGAGTTGGCAGCCTGAGGAAATCAGATAGTTGCTGCCAAGTTCTGTAATTTGGCAGCATCTAGTAGGTTACTTATTCATTAGGTTCAGTCATAGCTGAATAATTAATCACAATATGGAAATGTGCTTCCAAACATTTGCAGCAACAGATCCTTCAGTCGTAAATTATCACATAATTCTGGAGGAAACGTTATCAAAATGTACTAGTTCACTGATTATTGAGAAATGAGACAAAACAACTTTACTTGCCAACTTAACCAGATAAACAATATTTCCACTTTGAAATGATTGAGATCATCAGAATGTTCTTTACTCTACAATTTAATTTGATTTATAGTTTTTATCAAACTTATGACATTACTAAAAACCACCTGTCCTCAGAACATAACTCAAAGCTTGAGATTAAAATATATATTAAACTTAAAAAAAAGAAATATAAAAAAATTGTATCTTCCATAGGAACAATAGTACTACTTCCTGATTCAACAACAACAACAAAAAATCACTGTTAAATATAGGCCTACCTCTTTTTATTTGGCTATAAAGTTCACAACTGTGTCCTCTGTGCCGGTAGATAGGCTATTTATGAAATATTTATACAAATCATAACATTACAATCTGCTTTCATCCTGCAGGTCCTCAACGTCACCTTGAACACGTTATGAGTTTAACAAAGTCACCCGGAGACTCTGGTGAGTTGTTGTTGTTGTCGTTTTTTTTTTTTTTATCACGTTCTAATGAAACGTGCTTATTTTGTAACAAGCATTATATGGTATATTAACAAATTATAAAGACATAATTAGACAATTTTAGGTAATTTCAATTACCTGTCCTTATAGGTAAATACTTAATAATTTGCCTCTGTTCATTTTACATCCTCGTTCGTAAAGACCACAGCTTGCATGAATTTCATTCATTGGCATTTTGAATGCACATACCAGGATGCGCTTCGATGATATCGCGAGATATCATCTGACACACTCTATCATCCATCTGATATCGCGAGACTGGAGTGACTTGCGTGAAATTATCCGGTGTCGGTCTCCGAGGTGAGTAGGGATGCTGAAAAACGTGAATAAAATAGGCTATAATTTCGTCTAAAATAGGTTAGACACAGCGGAGACATTAAAATGGTATATGTTACATTTTATTGACATTAAATACCCGAGTAATGTAAGATTTGTCAATACGAAGGCCGGTTCTTGCTACTATAGTATTTCTACGTCGTGACAAATATAAAAGGTTATTGAACAGTATCACTGCCTGTTTTGACATGAGCCGGTTTACCATAAGAAGGCAATTCTGTTTTATAAACGATACAAAGGAATTTGAGCATCTCAAGCGTATTCATCAGCAGCCCACAGATGTGTAGGCTGACATTAGAAATCAATTCTCATCTCAAGGTTTTTCTGATTTTAAATTATTGTTTCCATTTGCCATCGTGTTATCTGATTCTGAAACCTGAATGTGACCAGATCTGGACTTCAGTACTTCTGTTGGATTTAAATTGGGATTCAACATTCTCAGATTTTCTGGCATGTAAATACTCCACTCATGATGTTGATGTCATCACGATTTTTTGGAGGATGAGAAACTTCCTCAATCCTTACAAACACATTAAAAGAGTCACATCTCATGAATCAGTCCATGGTGCATCTCAATCTGTCTAGCAGCACCTAAAATAAAAAGCAATACTATAGTAGTTATTCTAATATAGGTGTTTCAAATTGCAATCTGACTGGTGGACTAAAGACATTAGTCTTGTATTTTAATTTATTAACTGATTTTTTTTATGTACAGCCTATATATTGTCCTTAACTCATTGTTCCATACACATTTATTTAATCAGTGCATGATGACAGTTATGAGTCATCTGAGATGAATTTTCAGATTAGTGCTCTCACTCTAAGGCTAGTTCAAGATGACCTTACGTTAACATGACATCACTGATATGTTCATGTGCTCTGGTTCTGTTTACATTTTGTTGCAGGCTCTAGTGACTGCTACATTTTTTCAAATGCAAAGTAAGCTTTATTAGTAAATTGTGCATATTTTCATCTATATTGCGAATAAAAGAATACCGTGTGCATAGTAGCAAGTGCTCTTTTTGAAAGGGCCAATGCCTTTAACTGGAGCCAAGACAGTTGTCATTTAAGAAAACTGACCCAGGATTTTGTCTTTTTATATTGGTCAAGGCTAACCAGCTACCATGGGGAACATTTTTGGCAACCTTTTGAAGAGCCTCATTGGTAAAAAGGAGATGCGGATTTTGATGGTCGGGCTGGATGCAGCTGGGAAGACCACAATTCTCTACAAACTGAAGCTGGGAGAGATAGTGACTACCATTCCTACTATTGGTGAAGCACATTTTCAGACTTAAAATGTTTAATCTCTTGATTATCGCCGTATTATTTTCCTCTTACACAGAGACAAAGTCTATGTGAAGTTATAGACAAAGTCTACTCTACTCATGTGTGAAGTCATGTTTTACGAGTCTTGCCAGTATGTAATTTGTGTCCCATTGTGCTGTTTTGTTACTAGGTTTTAACGTAGAGACTGTAGAGTACAAAAATATCAGTTTTACAGTGTGGGATGTTGGTGGCCAGGACAAAATCCGACCTCTGTGGCGTCACTACTTCCAGAACACACAAGGTGAGAAGAGGACTCGTACACACACGATCACACACACGAAACACGAATAGGATTTTAAATAAACAGCCAAACACCTTGCACATCATGAATCATGGATGTGACATAAACTAAAGGCTAAAAAGTCTACGGTCAGTTAGACAGTATGGGCCAGATCTACTAAAAGCTGCAAGTGCGAACTCTCAGGATTTACTTAAGACACGCAGTGAAACATTAGTGGTGAAAAGGTGTGGGAACGGTTATTTTTGCGGCTGACCTTATTGCATATGCATTTGTAGTAGTTCCCTTACAGACGCAAAATTTATGGGAGGAGAGTGTTTAAATGAATCATGCAAGGTGATTTACTAAGGTTTTCGCTAGTCAATTTATTGGTATTTGCGCCCTTTTTTACCGCCCCGTCTTAAACTAGACACTAATTTGTGCTGCTCTTGGTAGATTGCATTAGAAATTATCCGGCTGCGTCTGTGTTCTTTCATTTTTGCGTTGTCAGTTCACGCGCAGAACTTTCCACTCCCATTGGCGCTTTTTTGGAATTGCGCTCTCTCACGCTAATTTACCCTGTTTAGTAAATCTGTCCCTAAGTCTCTAATACTCACCAAGGCTGCATTTATTTCAGTTATCATTCTAATACTCTGATTTGCTGCTCAAGAAACATTTCTTATTATTATCAATGTCGAAAACAGTTGTGCTGCTTAATACAGTGTTTTTGTGGGAACTGTGATACATTTTTTTCAGGATTCGTTGATGAATAGAACGTTCTAAAGAACAGCATTTATTTAAAATAGAAATTATTTGTAACATTATAAATGTCTTAAAGGAATAGTTCTCCCAAAAATGATCCCATGATTTACTCACCCTCAAGCCATCCTAGGTGTATATGACATTCTTCTTTCAGCCAAACACAATCAGGAGTTATATTAAATAATATCCTGGCTCTTCCCAGCTTTATAATGCCATTGAATATTGTCCAAGTTTTTGAAGCTTCAAAGAGTGCATCCATCCATCATAAAAGTAATCCATATGACTCCAGTGGGTTATTAAATGCCTTCTGCAGCCAAACGATCATTTTTTGTAAGAAAAATATCCATATTTAAAACTTTATAAACTATAATCACTGGCTTCCGGCAACAGCCATACCCGTGATCACGAGAGAGTTGAGTTCTGGCAGAAGGGTGATCTCTAACCCGGCGTATGATGTAGCGTAAGCTTAGGTGTGAGCACAACCAAATGCCGGTCACGAATTAGAAGTCTAAAACGAGACGTTTTAAAGAAATTAAAAAAAAAATTCAGGGGATTTCGATATATAAGAGAAGAGCAGCTATGTCCTACATCATATGTCAAGTCAGAGGTCACCCTTCCGCCGGAACTCAACTCTCTTGTGATTGTGAACATGCGTACAGCCGTTGCTGGAAGCCAGTGATTATAGTTTATAAAGTTTTAAATATGGATATGTTTTCTTACAAAAACCCATCGCTTCGCTTCAGAAGACATTTATTAACCAACTGGAGTCATATGGATTATTTTTATGATGGATGGATGCACTTTTTGAAGCTTCAAAAACTCAAACACTATTCAATTGCATTACAAAGCTGGTAAGAGCCAGTATATTATTTAATATAACTCCCGATTGTGTTCGGGTGAAAGAAGAAAGTCATATACACCTAGGATGAGTAAATTATGAGAATTTTCATTTTGCGGTGAACTATTCCTTTAAATGTCACTTTTTGTCAATTTAATGCATCCTTGCTGAATAAAAGCATTCATTTGTATAAATTTGATTTGTATAAATTGTACATATATCAATAGAGGAAAGAAAACAATGCTTGTCAAGTTTTAATGCATCTGAATAAGTTTGCATTTAAATTAGCATTAAGATCTCATATTAGGGTCCACAAGGGTCTTCATTTTCCCCTGTTATTAATTACTGCCATAACCACATTTCACATAATTTCCCATGTATTTTGAAGGTCTGATCTTCGTGGTGGACAGCAATGACCGTGAGCGAGTGAATGAAGCCAGAGAAGAGCTGATGAGGATGCTGGCTGAGGATGAACTGAGAGACGCTGTACTCCTCATCTTTGCCAACAAGCAGGCAAGGGCTTCCTTATGCTTCTGCTTTTTAATTTTATTGATGTTAGCATTGCTTTTGCCATCTACCAATATAACTTTTAAAGCAGCCTAGGTATGTGCATCAGTTTCTATAACCTGTGTTGATTTGTTGACAATGGAAACATATTGAATTATTTGTTGATGCCATTGCTGTAACTGTATGTGTGGTTGTAGTTCATTAGTGGACTGGTACTTAGAAGGTATTATTATCAGAATTCAGCCAGGCAATGTTTGTAAGATAGAAAATGTTCCTCAGTCTGGTTCCTCAGCGTGCCTGTGTGTGTTTGCCTCCATCTTCCAGATGGCAGAGGTGAAAACAGACTATTTTTGGGCTGGATGAGCTCTCTGATGATTCGCAGAACTCATTGCCGGCAGTGGTTGTTGAGGTCTGCCGCTGTTGAGCAGTTTTGACCACCCGCTACAGGTCTCTTTGATCTGATGATGTGCAGCTGCCGTATCATAGTGTGATGCAGTATGCTCACAACACTGAATCTGTAAAAGGTCTCAAGAGAAATGTAGGCTTTTCGGTGTGTGCAGGAATGATAGACCTCTTTGATATAGATGCTGAGGAACTTAAAGCTGCTGTTCTATATGCTTACTGGTTATACAGTATGATGGAGTTAACAACTAAGAGAGATTGTCAGACTGCCTGAGGTTGGATGACCCTTATATTACATTGTTTGAGGGCTATTATGAAGGTTCCTTTACAGGATGCACAATATATCAGTACAAAATATATATGCATGCTCATTTCCTATATTGTTACAGTTAGATTACTTTGGCCATCTCTTAATGCTTACATAATGTTAATATTTAAAAACACTAATTGTTAAATAACACAGTTAAATGGACTCTTTAGCAAATCTAAAAAAAATATATACATTTTCAGACTATAATGTTGTGATGCCTAAAATATATTTTAAAAATGTACTTAATTTATTTTGTTTTATATTTTAAATGTATAATTTATTTAGACAAAATAATATGATATCCACCATAATATGAAAATGATTATCGGCTATGTTGGCTAGAATTTTAATAGCAGTGCACCTCTAGTTCCTTTGTGATTCATAAATAATTTCATTTATATGAAAATTTTATATGAAGATTTTTCACACTAACATACAACCAGATAGCATTCCAATTCATGCCATTTTTTTATTTTTATTTTAGCAAACGTCATTCGGCATTAAAATGACAATTCAACTTATCTATTTTGTAAATGTTATAGATCTCATTGTGAACGATTCATTCATTTTATATGTTGTCATTTTATATATATATATATATATATATATATATATATATATATACATATATACACTCACCTAAAGGATTATTAGGAACACCTGTTCAATTTCTCATTAATGCAATTATCTAATCAACCAATCACATGGCAGTTGCTTCAACGCATTTAGGGGTGTGGTCCTGGTCAAGACAATCTCCTGAACTCCAAACTGAATGTCAGAATGGGAAAGAAAGGTGATTTAAGCAATTTTGAGCGTGGCATGGTTGTTGGTGCCAGACGGGCCGGTCTGAGTATTTCACAATCTGCTCAGTTACTGGGATTTTCACGCACAACCATTTCTAGAGTTTACAAAGAATGGTGTGAAAAGGGAAAAACATCCAGTATGTGGCAGTCCTGTGGGCGAAAATGCCTTGTTGATGCTAGAGGTCAGAGGAGAATGGGCCGACTGATTCAAGCTGATAGAAGAGCAACTTTGACTGAAATAACCACTCGTTATAACCGAGGTATGCAGCAAAGCATTTGTGAAGCCACAACACGCACAACCTTGAGGCGGATGGGCTACAACAGCAGAAGACCCCACCGGGTACCACTCATCTCCACTACAAATAGGAAAAAGAGGCTACAATTTGCACGAGCTCACCAAAATTGGACAGTTGAAGACTGGAAAAATGTTGCCTGGTCTGATGAGTCTCGATTTCTGTTGAGACATTCAGATGGTAGAGTCAGAATTTGGCGTAAACAGAATGAGAACATGGATCCATCATGCCTTGTTACCACTGTGCAGGCTGGTGGTGGTGGTGTAATGGTGTGGTGGATGTTTTCTTGGCACACTTTAGGCCCCTTAGTGCCAATTGGGCATCGTTTAAATGCCACGGCCTACCTGAGCATTGTTTCTGACCATGTCCATCCCTTTATGACCACCATGTACCCATCCTCTGATGGCTACTTCCAGCAGGATAATGCACCATGTCACAAAGCTCGAATCATTTCAAATTGGTTTCTTGAACATGACAATGAGTTCACTGTACTAAAATGGCCCCCACAGTCACCAGATCTCAACCCAATAGAGCATCTTTGGGATGTGGTGGAACGGGAGCTTCGTGCCCTGGATGTGCATCCCACAAATCTCCATCAACATTTCTAAAGAATGCTTTCAGCACCTTGTTGAATCAATGCCACGTAGAATTAAGGCAGTTCTGAAGGCGAAAGGGTGTCAAACACAGTATTAGTATGGTGTTCCTAATAATCCTTTAGGTGAGTGTATATATATATATATATATATATATATATATATATATATATATATATATATATATAATGTTTAATCAAAAAATGAAAATAACTCTCTTCCAGTGAAAACTCTCTGGTGACATGCCAAACTTCTCTTATCATTTAATCAGCTTAAACCCCGCCCCTTTCTGAAAAACGACCGCAAGCTCATGTTCATTTTTGGGTGAAACACATTTTGAAATCCAATCAATGATCGGTGGATAGAACCAAGTCTCCGCCCTACATTTTAATTTTCCAATAATCCGTTACACTTGTCACAATGTGGAAGAAAAGATTAGTTGCTACCTCCATTTCATCTCTACTTCATTATCCACCATAAATAATTATTGCCATTATCAAATCTTAATAGCAGTGCATCCCTAGGATACTTCATGCTTTGTGCAATTTGTTGTTTAGTGATATAGGTATAGGTATGGTATAGTCCACATGTTAAATCACAACTAAATTATCTATGTAGGCTGTATACATAGTAAGATATGTAGTTGTGTATGTTTCTTTCTCACTCTACAGGATCTGCCAAATGCAATGAATGCTGCAGAAATCACAGATAAGCTGGGTCTCCACTCCCTGCGCCATCGTAACTGGTACATCCAGGCCACTTGTGCCACCAGCGGAGACGGCCTATATGAGGGTCTGGACTGGCTGGCCAACCAGCTCAAGAACAAGAAATGAGGCAGGCTTGGATCCAAGTGGAACCAGTGGGAGCGGAGTCACCTGAGTGGCAGCTCGTCAGGGAGCACCAGTGGTTTCCAAGTTTCTTTCATTCTGTTTACAAGTTAAGACCAACGGGAGTCGGGTCATCTGAGACAGTGTAACCCCTCGCTACGCCCCACCTAACAGATCCGTGAGATGATTGGGGCAGCATTAGCACCCATGATTCATAATCATATTTACTAGTGAAGATGTTTTATTCTTATGTTATTCTCAGTGTCTCAGTGTACACTGTAAATATCTAAAAGACAGGGAGGGAATGAAAAGCTTTTACTTATATTACTACTATGGAATATGGAGGTAACGCTTAAATGCAGGTCATTTAAACTATATTAACTGCACTGATAGATGAGAAACCTGTTGATTCAGTTTCCCGAAATATTTAAATAAAATCAGGTTAAATAATATTCTAAAAAAACAATAGAGAAACATGTGGTTTTTGCTATAGTGTTGTTGTTTTGCTACTGAAAATTAAATAGAAATGCATTGTGATTTATTATTATCTATCATATCAACCAGACTTCATGACTGTCAGTGTTACAGTTATGATGATGCTCATATTGCATGTATCCACACAATATCCAGTGTCTCTGCACAGGTTGCTGAGCAAGCTTTGGTTAGTACTTTTTGTAAATAGATAAAGGAGCAGACTGTGGATCGCTTGTCTTGGCATGCATACTTTGCAACGATTAAATAGCGCAGTGTTCCAAGTACAAGAACTATTTTTTGTAGTTTGTTTCTGTTCTGTTCTGTTGTGTAGCTAAATGCATTTGTTCCACCGACTAAATCCGCTGCTCTTGCATGCTGTTCGTCTGTGTTGTCTCGTGTCTGTGTAAACATGCTCATTGAATGTGTCATTATTTGTGTTGCATTTATGCTAGTGACTTTTTGCTAGTGTTGCACAGGCAAATCTGAGGAAAAGAACAAGAGTAGATCTCTATAGCCATGTGACTGGTGTAGCTGATTAAAAAGCGTTTGGTTTGCACAAATGCTGAAAAGAGTATCAAAGTGACTTTACAGTAGACACGGGTACTAATAGACTCAAATATGGTTGTGTGTGTACGCCCATGAATGACTAAGTGTGTTTATATATTGCATGCTTAATAAAGTATGCACTTAGATAATTTAATATGAATATCTATTATTTCTTGTAAAATGTGTCCAGTGTCCATTTTTTATTTATGTTCTTTTCATTGAAATACTATGAAAAAATTGTTCATTCTGCAAGCATTCAAATTAAATTCTAATTCATCTTAAATTGTTTTTCCAAATTTGCATCTGCACACAAAATTACTTTCAGTTGTCCATACTTCGATTCATCCATATATGCATCTATTTAGCTCCAACCAGTGTTGGTATTGTTCACTAAAACTATTAAAAATCATTTTCATTCATTTCAATAAAGCTAAAATAAAATAAAATTGAAAGTTGAAGTACTGATGTAACAATGTCATATAACACTTTTGACAACTATATATACACCGATCAGGCATAACATTATGACCTATGAATAATGTTTGGTGAAGTGAATAACATTGATTATCTCTTCATCACGGCACCTGTTAGTGGGTGGGATATATTAGGCAGCAAGTGAGCATTTTGTCCTCAAAGTTGATGTGTTAGAAGCAGGAAAAATGGGTTTGACATGGGCCAAATTGTGATGGCTAGACGATTGGGTCAGAGCATCTCCAAAACTGCAGCTCTTGTGGGGTGTTCCCAGTCTGCAGTGGTCAGTATCTATCAAAAGTGGTCCAAGGAAGAAACAGTGGTGAACCGGCGAATCCGAAAATATGTCCGATCATTGATGCACATGGGGATCGAAGGCTGGCCCTTAATGCTGGTTCTGATAGAAAGGTGTCAGAATACACAGTGCATCGCAGTTTGTTGCGTATGGGGCTGCATACCCACAGACCAATCGGTGCCCATGCTGACCCCTGTCCACCGCCGAAAGCACCAACAGAGGGCACGTAAGCATCAGAACTGGACCACGGAGCAATGAAAGAAGGTGGCCTGGTCTGATGAATCACGTTTTCTTTTGTAACACGTAGATGGCCGGGTGTGTGTGCGTCGCTTACTTGGGGAACACATGGCATCAGGATACACTATGGGAAGAAGGCTAGCCGGCAGAGGCAGTGTGTTGCTTTGGGCAATGTTCTGCTGGGAAACCTTGGGTCCTGCCATCCATGTGGATGTTACTTTGACACATACCACCTACCTAAGCATTGTTGCAGACCATGTACACCCTTTCATGGAAACAGTATTCCCTGGTGGCTGTGGCCTCTTTCAGCAGGATAATACGCCCTGCCACAAAGCAAAAATGGTTCAGGAATGGTTTGAGGAGCACAACGAGTTTGAGGTGTTGACATGGCCTCCAAATTCCCCAGATCTCAATCCAATCGAGCATCTGTGGGATGTGCTGAACAAACAAGTCCGATCCATGGAGGGCCCACCTCGTAACTTAAAGGATCTGCTGCTAACATCTTGGTGCCAAATACCACAGCACACCTTCAGGGGTCTAGTGGAGTCCATGCCTCGACGGGTCAGGGCTGTTTTGGCAGCAAAAGGGGGACCAGGACAATATTATGTCATAATGTTATGCCTGATCGGTAGTATATACACTATATTGCCAAAAGTATAGGACACCCCTCCAAATCATTGAGTGTTCCAATCACTTCCATGGCCACAGGTGTATAAAATCAAGCACCTAGGCATGCAGACTCCTTCTACAAACATTTGTGGGTTGCTCTCCGGAGCTCTGTGAATTCAGGTGTGGTACCGTGTTGCCACCTGTGCAATTAAAAAAAGTCCATTCCTGAAATTTCCTCACTACTAAATATTCCACGGTCAACTGTTAATGGTATTATAACAAAGTGGAAGCAATTGGGAACAACAGCAACTCAGCCACGAAGTGGTAGGCCACGTAAAATCATGGGGTCAGCGCATGCTGAGGCTCACAGTGCACAGAAGTCGCCAACTTTCTGCAGTCAATAGCTACAGACCTCTAAATTGGTGTGGCCTTCAGCAGCTGCATCCAAGCCTTACATCACCAAGTGCAATGCAAAGCGTGGGATGCAGTGGTGTAAAGCACACAGCCACTGGACTCTAGAGCAGTGGAGACATGTTCTCTGGAGTGACGAATCACGCTTCTCTGTCTGGCAATCCGATGGACGAGTCTGGGTTTGGCGGTTGGCAGGAGAACGGTACTTGCCTGACTGCATTGTGCCAAAGTGTAAAGTTTGGTGGAGGGGGGATTATGGTGTGGGGTTGTTTTTCGGGGGTTGGACTTGGCCCCTTAGTTCCAGTGAAAGGAACTCTTTAATGCTTCAGCATACCAAAACATTTTGGACAATTTCATGCTCTCAACTTTGTGGGAACAGCTGGGGATGGCCCCTTCCTGTTCCAACATGACTGCGCACCATTGCACAAAGCAAGGTCCATAAAGACATGGATGAGCGAGTTTGATGTTTGATGAAGGAGGAACTTGATTGGGCTGCAAAGAGTCCTGACCTCAACCGATAGAACACCTTTGGGATGAATTAGAGTGGAGACTGCGAGCCAGTCCTTCTTGTCCAACATCAGTGCCTGACCTCACAAATGCACTTCTAGAATAATGGTCAAAAATTCCCATAAACGCACTCCTAAACCTTGTGGAAAGCCTTCCCAGAAGAGTTGAAGCTGTTATAGCTGCAAAGAGTGGGCCAACTCCATATTAAACCCTACGGATTAAGAATGGGATTTCATTAAAGTTCATGTGCATGTAAAGGCAGGTGTCCCAAAACCTTTGCCTATATATATATATATATATATATATATATATATATATATATATAATTTTAAACGCTACCAAATCATTAACTTCAATTTGGGAATTTTGTCACTATAATCTCAACACAGCCCAGCAATCCCATTCAGTATTATTTTTTAAATATTTTCAGTTATCATTTTAATTTTAGTTTAAGTATGGTCGTATTGTTATGTGCTTTTGTCATTTGTAGTTTTTGCCGGGTAGTTTTTTATGTATTTTTATAAAAGTCAGTAATTTTAGAATTTGAACTTATTTTTTTTTGTTTTAGTTAACAATAACAAAACTGATCCCATTTAATTAAACAAAGTCAGAAGTGTTTAAGTGTTCATATGACAGGTGAGTGAGTACAAATTATAGCCTGTGAGAAAAGACTTACTAAATACTACAACAAATCCACTCGAAGACTTTATAACCAAAATGAACACACATGGCTGACAAAGTTCATCTACTATAATTGCTTCCATTCTGGGATCTTTTTTTTACTTCCAGAATTCAGTTTACACACACAGTTGCTTCAGTCATTCAGTGGTTTGGTATACAATTATAAAATTTGTTTCTGCTTTCTGATAACTTTATCTGACACCACAAAATGTGATAAATCTTATCTCTGTGTGGTTTTGGGTTTGAGTGTATTGAAAGTGCTTCATCTGCTCTGTGTGAACACTTATGGCTCAGAAAAGCCTAGAAATAATACGAAGGGAAGTCTGTTTGTTTAGCAAGATGCCCAGTACCTCACCCCCTTATTCTGTGGCAAATCCCACACACCTCCCCGCCTGCCCTCACAGTGTGTGTCTCCAGGGGCGTGACAGCAGTATGTGGGTCAGGGCTGCTCCCTGGGTTGCTAGCCCCAATGGCCCCCTGCAGGCCGTTCATAATAGCGGCACCATGGCGGGTGCCATAGCTGGGATTCCCTCCCGTAACCGGGGCGCCCTCGCCCAGGGCACAGACTCACTGGCTGCAATGCTGCAATCAATTCATCAATCTGTGATGGGAGCTGTGGCTGCTGAAGCTAGGCCAGTCCACCCCTCATCCAGGCCATGGCCACCAGCAATGAGGCTGAGAGGCAGGACTGGAGAAATCAGAAGCTGGATGGCGTACAGATGATTATTTAGGGAGCTGTTGAATAATGAGAGTTGTTTCACTTTGGACAGGTCCTGAAACAGGTGAAATTAGTACATGGAGTGGCAACTGGTAAGCATTAACAAGTGCAAATATACACACATGTGAACACAATAATGTTACTTTTGGATTGAGGCAAGGCTGTAGCAACCATAAACAATGAAGGGAACACATCGCCCCAAATATTCCGGTAAGTATAGTTTATCAATATGGCTTCTCAACGTTTACCTTTGTTCCCCCTAATCTTGAATATTTGGTGACTTCCTCCAAAATAGCAAACAGTAAATAAAGTAAAATCATAGTAATAATAAAAATACAAACAAATATAGAAACAATAATGATTTATTATTAAAAGTACTAGAGCTAATTCAAACAGTAGCAAACACAAAACCTTGTATAATAACAATGATAATAATTAGTAGTATAATTTAGTTAATTCAAACATTAGCTAACACAAAACATTGTAACATAATAATAAAAATAATAATATACAATAATAAAAAAGTTCTGCTTATTCAAACAGTAGAAAACACTAAAAAGTAAATTAAATTTTTTAAGATGGATGGATGGATGGATGGATGGATGGATTGATTGATTGATTGAGTGATTGATTGATTGATAGATTTACAGAACTAGAACTGGCAGATGTTTCAGCAACAGCATTCAATATTTAGCCGATGTCTCCATTTCTTTTTTATTATGCAAGATAAACAAACATTTACACATATACAGGAACAAAACAGACAAGGGGGGTTACATTACATAAGAAAAGCATAATAATGGCAGACAATTCTTAACAATACTGAGTTCTCCTAAAATATAATGCATAGCTTTGCAAGTTCTATAGCTGTAATTAACATTAACCTGAAATTCACAGTTTAACAGCTTCTAATAAGAATTAGAATTATCTTGAGCATAATGTAGTAGGCAAAAAAACCCATGATGTAATCAGATAAGGATTAAACCAAAAGTCAAAAGAGAAACCATCAACAAAGCAACAACATCAACAAAAAAGGCCATCAGGAACAGTAATTTTCTATCATTTTAGAGCCGATGTCTCCATCTGCTGGATAACAGACTGTAGTGTTACGTCACTCACTCATTTTCATATATGGATTATTCTACATATTGGGAAAATATACAGTATTTTGCTTAAAATCTTCCACATAATAACTACTGCTGTTGGCTTCACTGTAGTCATTATATCAGCCCTAAAACCCCTGGCAGATGTATAGTTTCTACGTGTGTGTAGGCTATTCGTTTTCAAAACAACAAAAAAATTATGTAAATTATGCTTTATGTAAACCATATAGTTACACTGATATTAAATAAACAAATAAATTAGTAGGTATTTATATATTTGTTTATGTTGTTCGTTTTTCATAAAAAATTAGGATTTTTTTTTAGAAACCATATTCACATTGAGTTACTTTGAGCTATGCATGGTTAAAAATAAATAAACAATTCAGAGAGACTGAACGAACGAATAAATAAATAAGCGTGACATTTCCAGTTATTTGTATATTTGTTCAGTTTGTTTTAATTAACAGGTTTTATAATGATTATTAAACAGAGAGTGTGTGTATGTTTTTTTTTATAATGTGTATTTCTTTGGGTACGGTACGGGCTCATCTGAAGTCTCTGCCGTCCGAAGACCGACATGAGAAGCAACTTTATTGTTCCTTCTCCCGCAGACAGTGGTCGCTGCACGGGCGGATTGGGATGGATTTATAGCACGGGGAATCGCTGCGTTATGAATTTCATAAGATCTTTGCTTCTCAGTTGTGGACTGTATTCTTTCGCGATCTTGCCAGATTTGTTTACTCACTCTCCTCTGTTAAATACGTAAGAACGGAAGAAGTGTACGGTTTTGAGAGCATCTTGTTGTTTGTAAAGCAGGCCGCTCAATCCTCCAATTTTCCTAATATTTCGTACGGCATGGTGCGCTCGGCCCACGGGACACTCGCGGCATTTCACACCCGGTAAGACCCGATAGCGCCCTTCGATACTCAGCGCGCTGCAACAAGTCCTTTTGTCTTTTCTATGGGTCGAATAATCCCAATTCCATGTTTCATATTTTGGCTACATTTGAGGTTAGATTAGTGAGTTTGCTCAGTAACGTATCGTTGTTGCATTGTAAACACAAAGATTCACGGAACAGTTAGTTAGATGTTGACGAGCATGCTATGTTATTAGCAGCTAAGCTAGCTACCAGCTCGTATGTTTCAACAAACAGTTTTCTGCTACCACAGAGCGCGTTTCTACATCAAAATTCAAAACATTTATTTTTTTAAATTTAGAAATCCAGGAGGCAAAATTACATTAGTTTGCATTGCAAATAATGGCTTTTATACTTACCATTCGCATCGTCCAGTGTAAGTTAGCTTTATCTCTGCAGCTCTGCGAATTAACAAGCAATACAAAGATGAATAGTTAGTGTTTATTTTATTACATTGCTATTTATTTGATTATTCATTCATTTTAAATGTCGCTTTCATAAATGTGCAGTTTTTACAACTATAATGCATACAATGTATAATGTGCATTAAAGTGTTATAACGCTAATCCCATGTAACCCTCTGTAAATGAACAACAGTGCCACATAGGCTAGGGACATGTATTTTGTGGATAATATTTAAAATTCTACACAATTTGATCATGCATTATAACGTCTTTTGTGCTGTTTGCCTTCATTGTATAAAGGCTTGTTTGAGAATGAATAGAAACTTGCTTATATCGAGTCTGTTAACTATAATAAAGGCAGCAGGTGCATTGATGTCATATTTTAGCCAACCAGATGAATTGTTTAACCGCTGACTGAAACCATTTTTCAGGGTTTATTATTTAATGTAGAGTACACTTAAATTTTCTATGCAGTTTGGGTATAAGAATGATATTTCTTAATTTTTCTCAGCAAATTCTCCTTTACTCTTTCAACAGGCGCCGAACCATGGTATACACCTAGCGCCCAGTTCGACTGCAGTGGTCTACGATTGACTAAGAGCTGTTGTCACTGAATACAACCGTCTTTACAGCACTGCAAGCTGATTGGTGAACCACTCTGAAGTGAAGTTGACTCTCCACAGAGGCAACTAAGTGAACTGTGGTGCCAAAAGACCAGCAATACCGTATTATTGAAGACTTTTTTATACTGACATTTGGCCAGGGACTTTAGAATGGCATCTGTTCCTGTGTACTGCCTGTGTCGTCTCCCTTACGATGTCACCCGATTCATGATTGAGTGTGATGTTTGTCAGGACTGGTTTCATGGCAGGTGAGGTTGCATTTTGTTAATTACAACTTAAAACTAAATCACATTTTTTTCTGATTTTTATGGTGTCATTTGTTTGCCATTGTAATTTTTTACTATTTGTTCTTCTGTAGTTGTGTTGGAGTGGAAGAGGACAAAGCGGCAGAAATTGACCTGTATCACTGTCCTAACTGTCAGGTGACACATGGACCCTCTGTCAGTAAGTGTGGCAAACGTCATAAAATCTGTAAACATTGGCTATAGTTATTTTAAAGTTGTCATAAAAATGAAGTTCCTATTGTGATGTATGTCCATGTAAAATGGTTTATTGAATGAGAAAAATGTAGGGTGGGACTTTGTCCACCACATAAATTAAAAAAGGATTAATGCACAGATAAATCATTTAAAATAAACACTGCAATATTCCATAAAAAATTGTCAATTTTTATTTCATGGTTAATTTTATTTTATTAATTGGTATTTTGTTAACTTGTGATAATTAATTAAGCACAGCTAGTAATAAAAATAGACAACAGGACCATTTACACCCTCCTTGTGGAACACAAGCACACTGAAAATTCAATTTTAAACCATGTAGCTCAGAATGGACTAGCAAATTTATAAGCTTGCATGATTAGTAACTGATATCTGTTTCTTTCTCAGTGCGCAAACGACGGGGGGCTCCTAAGCACGCTGATGCTGGTGTGGGGAGAGAATCTGGACGACCTGTGAAGACGGGCAGTGCTCAGTTTGTCAGGGAGCTACGCAGCCGCACTTTTCCCAGGTATGATTTATTCATGTGGCCGCTGAGTTACAGGACACTTATTGCCAGGTCAAAATTAGGCCACTAGGTGACTCTGCTTTCTTAATTCAGATTAATTTAGCTCTGATCAGACTTGAAGCGATGATTCATACCACTCAGCTTGGGTTAGCAGTCTGTGGTGTTATTGGATTTAAAAAAGTTTTTTTTTTCCGAAAATGCAGTGATGAGCATGCTGATATTTTTAAATGTTTGTATTTAAGTGCTGATGAAGTCCTGCTGAAGCCAACCGGGGCTCAGCTCACCGTTGAGTTTCTAGAGGAGCGCTCTTTCAGCGTCCCAGTCCTGGTCCTCAGGAAAGATGGCCTGGGCATGAATCTGCCCCCGTCGTCCTTCTCTGTATCAGATGTAGAGCATTATATTGGTAAATAAATAACTCTAATCACATCTGCCATTCTGTGCTAAGCTTTCAGGCGCATGTTTGTGAAAAGTCATGCTTAGATATGAATATAATGTCTTACAATTGTGTCATAGGAGCTGACAAGGAAATTGATGTGATTGATGTCAACCGCCAAGCAGACCTAAAGATGAAACTGGGAGAGTTTGTGGAATACTATAACAGTCCAAACAGAGACCGAGTGCTCAATGTGATCAGCTTAGAGTTCTCAGACACCAGGTGCTTTTTTGGGATGTGCTAATTTAATCTGAATGTGTATGGCTGTAGCAGCAGTGCTTTGTAGTCAGCGTGAAATTTTTTTCTTTTTAAAAAAAAAATTTGACATTGTAATTTTTAATCAAAATATAACTCAATCTTCCTGTCAGACGACAACGAAAGAAAAGATTTGTTGCTATTTCTGAATTTAAATAATTAAATCAAAGAATTTAAAGTCATCTTTTCCTAGCGGATTTATCTGTGCAAACTGTCTAAAAATGTGTGTCTGTTCTTAGGTTGTCAAATCTGGTGGAGACACCAAAGATCGTAAGGAAGCTGTCATGGGTGGAGAATCTCTGGCCTGAGGAGTCTGTCTTTGAGAGGCCTAATGTGCAGAAGTACTGCCTGATGGGAGTGAAGGACAGTTACACAGACTTTCACATTGACTTTGGGGGAACCTCTGTGTGGTACCACGTACTCCGGGTCAGTTATTCTCTATAAATCGTATGCAGTATATTACCTGTGGAGAATGTCTCTGTAACTGCATTTCATTATTCTAGAAAGCATCATGCTTTGTCTTCCAGACAAAATAGGTCTTATATATTTGTTTTTATACATGCAGGGTGAGAAGATCTTTTACCTCATTCGTCCCACTGCTGCTAACCTGTCCCTTTTTGAGTGCTGGAGTTCATCCTCCAATCAGAATGAGCTGTTCTTTGGGGACCAGGTAGACATGTGCTACAAATGTTCAGTTAAGCAAGGAAACACCCTCTTCATTCCAACAGGTACAATGTCTGTTTTTGCCACTAGTAATATTCACTGGGATTTATTTCAAATAAACTTTTTGTTGACTGAGAAACAACATTTAGATTGATAATGTTGATTTCTTCTTTGTGTCTTTAATTGTTTGCTGTCAGGGTGGATTCATGCTGTCTTGACACCTGTGGACTGTTTGGCATTTGGGGGAAATTTTCTACACAGCCTCAACATTGACATGCAGCTTCGGTGAGATGATGCATCTGTTCATCTCCTTACGCTAAGCAGAAGTGCACTGGGCTTTTTCATTGGTCAATTTTCTCTTTCTTTTCATCAGAGCATATGAGATAGAAAAGCGTCTGAGCACGGCAGACTTATTCAGGTTTCCAAACTTTGAAACGGTGTGCTGGTATGTTGGCAAGCATCTGCTCGACACCTTCAGAGGTGAGGCTTCTCTTTATAAAGCAAATGGCTGTTTTCTTTACTGCTTATTTTTGTTTTTAAAACAGCAGTCTTTCATGTACTTTCATTTTTCCCAATCCACTTAAGGTCTGAGAGAAAATCGACGGCATCCTGCCACTTATTTGGTCCACGGAGCCAAAGCTCTCAATAACGCTTTCCGTAGCTGGACACGGAAGGAAGTAAGTTTATTTATAATACATGTAGGACTTGTGATTAGTGTGATACATACATTATATACTCATGATATATTAATATATTTGAAGTCAAGTAGAAAAAAAACAATGAATCAGTTCAACCATGAATCAATTCAAACTCTTTCAGTTAGTTGATTCAAAATTGTAGTTTAATAATTAATTAGGATCAACACTCTAAAATTTTCACTAAAGACCCTGTGTGAATATATGTTGGTAAATATTGCTTATAATTAGAGCCTACAAATGAAAATAATTAAACATATTTTTTTTGTGTTCATTTAGTTAAAAAACAAATGGAAAACCAGATTTTACTAGGGGTGTAATGATACACTCGTGTCACAATTCGATATAAATCGCGATACTGAACTCCCGATGCGATTTATGTATCGTGATTATTTTAAGCCAAAATAGTTTTTTTATTATTATTAAAATCATATTATTATTATTATTGTATTATTATCAGGACCCACAAATATTCCCCCATTGCATCATTATATTCAACATTATATATAGACGTTTAATGTAGTAATGTCACTGAAAAAAACGTAACATTTTTTCCCTCATCATTTAAATGTCTGTGTTTACTACAGTATGCGCTTCGAGGTAAATCTGTTCATATAAAGCCATCGTGTCTCTTCAGAAGACTTGGATTTGGATTAGACACTCAATTAGTTATTTTTACGATGCCTTTATGACATTTTTGGGATCTTTTAAGTTTAAGAGGAATGGACTTTATAAAGTCTCTCAGGTTTTATGAAGAATATCTTAATTTGTGTTTAGGAGTTAAACGAAACAACATGAGGGTGAGTACATGATGACAGAGTTTACATTTTTGGGTGAATTATACTTTATAAATACATAAAGTTGAACCTTGGATAAAACAACTCTATATCACGAATCATATCGTTTACATCAACGATACATATCGTCACATTTTTATATCGCAATATAACGATATATCATTACACCCCTAGATTTTACTGTATTATACTTGTAATTTTTATAAATTTTTCTAGTGTAATTTGATTGGGTGTTTGGCTGAAATTGTTTCTTCTTAACGGAAATAAAACCCTTATATCTTTCATATAGCTCTGAATTGCATACTAAATTGGTGTAAAGTTTTAAATATTTGTTTTACCATTGTTTTCTACCATGGTAAACCATTTCATTACAATTATGTGAGATGACACAAAGCTTATATTGTTTATTTTTTTGATATTCAGTCCCTGGCTGATCATGAACATGAGATACCGGAGACCATAAAGATCCAGCAGCTAGTGAAGGACCTGGCTAAGGAGATACGCCTAGTTGAGGTGAGAGTAGCTCTCCCAGATTTTCAATGAAAAGGTAGTGATTTATGTCCTGCATCTGAATTTTGTGTCTCTTTTTGCAGGATATTTTTCAGCAGAACATCGGCAGGAGTGGGACACCCTTTGGTGGCTCTCAGGGTCTTCCCTCTCCTCACCCTAAAGCTCCATTGAACACATCCTTCCCTTTTAGCCAGCACCCAGGTAAAAAGAGAGGTCCCAAGCTGAAGGATGGATTTGGAGGAGTGGGCATAGGCCCTACAGGAGCTAAAAAAAAGAGCCAAAAAGGCAAAGAGATAAAGACTGAAGCTGGAGAGCTGGACCTACTCGAGATTCATACTAAACATACGCTCAAGAAGTTCCAGCCAGGGTGCAAAGTCAAAAAGAGCAAGGTAGAATTTATAAAACATTTATTAATGGTTATAATGTTTATTACATTACCATTCAAAAGTTTGGGGTCAGTAAGAATTTTTTGTTTGGAAAAAAAAAAAAAAAGTAAAACTTTTATTCAGCAAAGATGCATTAAATTGATCAAAAGTGACAGTTGAGACATTTGTTAAAAATAAATTATATTTCATAATGTTCTTTTGAACTTCATATTCATCAAAGAAAAAAATATTACTTTCCACAAGAATATTAAAGGAACACGCCGACCTTTTGGGACTTCAGCTTATTCACCGTATCCCCCAGAGTTAGATAAGTCCATACATACCATTCTCATCTCCATGCGTAACTCTGTCTAACGCACCCACCGCTAGCCTAGCTTAGCACAAAGACTGGAGGTAAACGGCCCCATCTAGCCTACTGCTCAATAAGTGACAAAATAACGCCAACATTTTCCTATTTACATGTTGTCGTGTACTAAGACAGACGGAAAATGAAAAGTTTCGATTTTCTAGACTGATATGGCTAGGGACTATACTCTCATTCCTGCGTAATAATCCAGGAACTTTGCTGCCATACCATGGGTGCAGCGGTGCAATGATATTACGCAGCACCTGAAAATAGGCTAACTTCCGTCAACAAAACCAATGTGACAACCTGCTTGCACAGAGAGCGTGCTGGGGACTATTTTCAAAATCGCAACTTTTCATTTTCCGTCAGTCTTAGTACACGATGTAACTATACACATTACAACATGTAAATAGGGAAATGTTGGCGTTATTTTGGCTAGATGGAGCCGTTTACTTCCAGTCTTTGTGCTAAGCTAGGCTAGCGGTGGGTGCTCAGACAGAGTTAAGGCACAGAGATGAGAATGGTATGTATGGACTTATCTAACTCTGGGGGATACAGTGAATAAGCTAAAGTCCCAAAAAGTCGGCGTGTTCCTTTAAGCAGCACAACATAGATAAAAAGAAATGTTTCTTGAGCACCAAATCAGCATATTAGATTATTAATTTGATATTGAACACATTGATTTCTGAAGGATCATGTGACACTGAAGACTGGAGGAATGGCTGCTGAAAATTCAGCTTTGCATCACAGGAATAAAATACAAAACATAGACGTATACAAAATATTAAAATGTTAATATTTTACTGTAATTCGGAAATGCAGCCTTGGTGAGCATAAGACTTCATTCAAAAACATTTAAAAAAAAATTACTGATTACAAACTTTTGAACAGTAGTTTAATAACCACAATAATACTTTGTCTTCTATATAATCTGTTTAATATAGTATTACATTTTGGTTCAAATAAATTTCAAATAAAGGATGTTCAGATTTTTTTCTTTATAAATATAAAAAAAACAGATTTAAGATCATTTCTTTTGCAATTTAAATCTTTATGTAAATAATGCTTAAAAATGTTGTATTTATTAAATATATCATTATAAAGAACATAATTTTGTCTTTTCAGCTTGAGCTGCCTGATGACTGTCTAGATGACTTTGAGGAGAAGATCAACAAGAGCAAGCTCAAGCTTGTGCTTACTAATGGAAAGATACAAGGGTAAAACTGTTTTCTTCACCCATTTCCCTGACATGAGTATTTTTAATCCTATGCAATGACACCCTTATTTTTCATACCTCCTTTTCTTCCTGTCTTAGAAAGAAAAGTCGTGCTGGCAGTGCAAATGGAGCCGGGAGTTCACTTCAACATTTCCAGCCCCACATGGCTACTTTGTCTGACTTTGATTCAGAAGATGAGCTTCAGATTGATGAAACCCCTCCACCTCGCCGTAGACCATCTCTACCAAGCAAGAAGAAATTAGCTGGTAAAATATTTCTCACATTTGTTTTAATGTTTAACTAATAACGTTTTTCTTGGTACAAACTAATACTTGGCTCATGGTCTCATTTAGGTCTACCAAGGAAGCTACCTCGGGCCAAACCATGCAGCGACCCCCACAGGATCCGTGAGCCAGGAGAAGTGGATTTTGATATTGAGGTATGCAAGTCTCTTTTAGACAAGCTTTAGATTCATCTCTAGATGTCTGGTTGTCACTGGTTTTGTATCTTGTTAAATAGGAGGATTACACCACAGATGAAGAGATGCTCACAGTGCAAGGTGTGAAAGGTGGAGCAGGTGGGATTTTAGACTTGCTCAAGGCAAGCAAACAGGTGGCGGGTCTCGATTCTGTACTGAGGTACTTCATACCAGACTTTATATACTGCATGCTTTCTGTAAGCATTCATTATTATTCTTTATGTTGTAGTGAAAACTGTAGATGTGTGTTTTTATACTCTTCTGCCTATTCTCTTCATGTTCTCAAGTGAGGAAGCACCAGCCTCCCCCAGCACCCGTGATGCTATCCAGGGCATGCTCTCAATGGCCAACCCTCCATCTTCCTCATCTTCTTCCTCCTCCTCCTCGCCTCTATCTATCTCTGGAGGTGGTGAGATGCTGGGGCTTTTGAAGGAGAAAGGTGGGAGAGCTGGGTGGATAAGTGGAGTCAAAAAGAGCGAGAAGAAGTCCACCATTCAGAGGCCAGGGAAACGGCCCATCAAGCGTCCAGCACGGCACCTCAGTGATGATGAAAGCTTGGATGAACAGGAGACCCTGGGTACCTGTTTTAAAGACTCTGATTATGGTGAGCTCACACATTCTTGAACATTTACACCAGGGTTGTTAAAGGAACACTCCACTTTTTTTGAAAATAGGCTTATTTTCCAACTCCCCTAGAGTTCCTTTCGAATCCATTCATCTGATCTCCGGGTTTGGCGGTAGAACTTTAACATCGCTTAGCATAGATCATTGAATCTGATTAGACCGTTAGCATCTTGCTCAAAGATGACCAAAGACTTTCGATATTTTTCCTATTTAAAACTTGACTCTTCTGTAGTTACATTGTGTACTAAGACCGACGGAAAATTGAAAGTTGTGATTTTCTAGACCGATATGGCTAGGAACTATACTCTCTTTCCTGAGTAATAATCAAGGATCTTTGCTGCCGTGCCATGGGTGCAGCAGGCGCAATGATATTACGCAGCGCCTGAAAATAGTCCCCAGCACGCTCCCTGTGCAAGCAGGTTGTCACGTTGGTTATGTTGACAGAAGTTAGCCTATTTTCAGGTGCTGCTAAAAGTGCTACCGCCAGACCCGGAGATCGGCTGAATGGATTCGAAAACGGTAAAACTCAATTGTTTAACTATAGGGGAGTTGGAAAATGAGCCTATTTTCAAAAAAAGTGGAGTGTAATATGCAGAGCAGAGGAAATACTGCAAACCTGAGTGATTCTGTTTAAAAGAGAATTTCTGCTCTTCTACAGTGTATCCGTCACTAGAATCTGATGAGGAGGATCACATAAGCAAGTCCAAAATGAAAAGAAAGAGAAACTGGGATGATACACCCTGGAGTCCTAAAGGTAACAGCATGAAATGAAAATAATTTTTATGTAGCATTTTATTTCTAAACATTTCTGAACATTATTTCTTCACACTTCTTCGTCCTCAGCCCGTGTGACCCCTACACTGCCCAAGCAGGAGCGACCGGTAAGAGAGGGTGCCAGGGTGGCATCTGTAGAAACTGGGCTTGCAGCTGCTGCTGCCAAACTGGCACAACAGGTGAGCTTCTGTTCCACACTATGTCAGAACCTTAAAATTACGTTGGATGAGTACCTTTTATAAGTGTTAATTTTATGTTTTTCAAAATATCCTTTAAATTTAGTCGTCATTTTTCCCTAAAATGGCATCTAATCTATGAAAAAATAACATTTTAGTTGACAAGAAATATATATTTTATATAACATAATTTGTACAATCATTTGAAACGATTAGATATATTTTTACAAAAAACATGGCAATTATACACTAATGTTCAAAAGTTTGGGGTCAGTAAAATATTTTTTTTTATATTTTTGAAAAAAGTCTCTTATGCTCAGCAAGGCTGCATTTATTATTTATTAAATATTATTACAATATAAAGGTACACTATGTAACTTTTGGCCCTCTAGCGGTTAAAAAATTAAACTGCATGCATTTTGTAGAAGAACATTGTTTTGGTTGTGCTTTGGCTCTGTGTGACTGTGGGAAATATGACTCCTTACAAAAGATAATGCTTTACATTAAGCTCTGTTCAAGAGCTACATGTGGCAGTTTATCTGTTCAATAAAATGCCTTACTCACCTGTTGAGTAATAAAAGCGCCATCTCTGCGTCAGTTTTATGGGCAGTTGTGGCCTAATTGGTTAAAGGTGCAGTGTCTGAGTTTTAGCGGCATCTAGCGGTGAGATTGTGAAATGCAATCACTAAACGCTCACCCCTCCCTTTTGAAGCATATAAAGAAGCTACGGGGGCCGACACGGGACAAAAATGTTGTCGTCGGAGAGCAGAGAGTGACTAGCGCTCTGTAGAGAAGTTTGTCAATTTGGGGTTACGATTTCACTGTAAGGGGACCTGTGGTGCATGTACATAGAAATGGCTCCTTCTAAGGTAATAAAAACATAACGGTTCATTATGTAAGGTCTTTATACACCACTTAAAACATAGTTTTGTATATTATATTGCATTTCTGTCAATAGATCAATAGATAAATACTACACACTGCACCTTTAAGAGAGTCGGACTTGTAAACCGAATTGTAAACCGGTATCAGAATCTCAATATCGGCAGGAAACAACTAAGGTGCCCTTGAGCAAAGCACCTAACCCCCAATTGCTCTCATTTATTCCTCATTACTCCAGTCTTCAGTGTCACATGATCCTTCAGAAATCATTCTAATATGCTGATTTGTGCTCAAAAATAATTTATTATCATAAACGTTAAAACTTTTTTATTTTTTTGGAAACCGTGATTCTTTCAATAGAAAGTTCACAGGATTTGAAAGAAAGAAAAGCATTTGAAATTGTAATCATTTGTTGCTTTAATACCAGGAACAGCAGAAAACCATAACCAAGAGAAGATACACCAAGAAGAAGGTCCCTCAAGAGAAAGTACATTCTGCAGCTGCCCAACTCCAGCGTCAGCCAGACTCTGCACCCGTGTCTCCTCCTCTGCCCTCTGAGCCTCCTGTGGACTGCATAGTTGAAGAGAGGAGAGTGGAGGTGTACTCTGCCAGCCTGCTGGACCACGAGTACACTGCAGGACCAGGTCCGTTCAGCCCTGGGGGTCCAAGAGGAAGTGGTGCCATGGCCCCTGGCGTGTTCCTGACTTCAAGACGCCCCTCTCTCTCTCCTCAAAACAGCAGCAGCTACTCTCCCTCTGCCCCCTCACCCGGAGGTCTGGCTACTCCAACATCAGCAGGATTGTGTCAAGGTATCTAGAATTACAGCATAGTACCTTTAACGATGATGAGCTTGAAATCACACTAAAATGTTCTCTTTTTTTTTCCCGCAGGGAAACGTCCAAAGAAAGGACTTGCCACAGCTAAACAGAGACTGGGAAAGATTCTGAAAATACATCGAAACGGCAAGCTTCTCCTGTAGATAGATAATGTGAAGAAGAGACTACAGGGAACAATAGAGGTGGAGAAAACAAATAAGGATGAGAGGACCTGAAGGATTTTGGAGTTAAATTATGTGACTGTTTTATGGTTTTATTGTTCTGCTTGCCTGGTTTTATTTGCTTCATCGGGGCGAAAAGTGAAAAGAATGGTAACTTGCTGTGAGAATTCAAGTGAAATCTGTTTAGCATGGTGTTTTAGAATAGAAATTCTATTTGAAAAGCAAATAGAGCTAAACAGACGGATACATTAAACTATTAATGGAAACCAGTGAGTGATGACTGTATTGCTATATTGCTATTTTTTTCCAACATTTTCAGTGCTCCACCTCTGAAAATGAGCTGCATACATGTACACTCCACCTAAACCCTCTTTGTTTCATAGTTCATTTTTAGTTTTAACATTTGTATATTTCTAGAAAAAAAATCTGATTTCTGAAAAGCACTTGATATTAGATCAAATTGCCTAAAGCCATTGCAAATAGGATTGTTCAGAAGATCTTTGCCTGGTTTATTTGAAAATTTGACTTCCTAAAATTAGGATTGTGATTTATTGTTTGGTCTGAATTGTCCCATGGATGAGAGGAGATCTAATTCATCAGTCAACAGCTCAGCAATTTGTAAACGTCACACATTCTCATTGCTATTTGTCCCAGTCTAATCTCCTCGTAAAGCCATGCATATTATTTGTTTACATGCTTCATTTAGTATGTGTCCATATCAAATTGTTTTATACCATAGAAGGCAATTTGATACACCATTGACTGTAATTGCTGTAGATGTAGTAATGTCTCTTTGCTTGTTAAGTAATGTTTTTACCGTAGTGTACTAACACATTTTTATCAGCAAATGTATTTTAGATGTGTATATATTTTATATAAGTTTGTCTTGTTTTGTTTGTTTGTTTTCCACTCAGCATGGGCAGTATAATGTCCTGCCACCATTTGGCCATGGTTGTCTTATTGGCCTTCCCATCTTTAGTACAGCGCAGAGTTTAACTGTAGGGTTGAGTTCAGTGGTACACGTTTTAGTAATTGTAAAGAACACGGAAATTGATTTTAGAGCAGTTTGAGATCTGATGGGTGATTCTGTAGGTTCAGTGTATATATTTGGTGTTTTATTATTGTATCTTTTTTTTTTCTCGAAAGAAATTGCATTGAAATCCTTCTTGACACACTTTGTACAAATATACTTAAATGTTTTGAGTTGTTTAGTCAGTTTTATTTGTATAGAATAATTATGCTGTTATTTTTCATTGATGCTTATGATATTAGCAATGTGATAAAGTTAATGTATTCTATTGCTATGTCAATGTTATTGTTCATTTTATTTTCCCCCCACTCAACAATATTAATTATAATGTTAGTGTACTTTAGTTTTGCTTTTTTATATATATATATAAATACTCAATTCTAGAAGTTAAATATTACATTTTCTTGTAATTTTATGTAATGGCAACAATATTTTTTTAGTCTTCTCCTTTGACCATTATGTCTATAGCACCAAAAATATTGATAAATCAGTGGGCCAGTGTAAATATTATTTTACTGTATTTTTTTTCTTTTCTGAAAATGTCACAAATCTTTACCCTGCCGAACTGTCATCAAGCCATCCGAATGTGATTAGAAACTTGTTTTGAGGTTTGTAGAAATTAGTTTTGAACATGAAATAACAGAAGACAGTTAGAATATCCAGGTTCAATATTTTTTTAGACGTTTTCAGATGATTCTGAAATTTAAAAGGATATTTCTGGAATATTTTGAGTTTTTTGTACATTTGTTTGATTTGACTACTACTTCACATCATCTCTGAATGTACACTCATATTTTACTAAACATCTGTGCCTTCAGTAATGTCCCAAACATAGCAACCTCTCTTACTGAAACTCTTTTGATACAAGTTTTAGTTTAATGGCAACTATTGTCTACTGAGACACTATTCAGGATCTCTGGAAATTGACAGTGAAAAACAGGAATGATGTGAAGCAAATTGCGCAACAAAGAAAGTGTTCAAAAACCTCAAAATATGCGAGGACTGACTTTTAAAGATGTTTTTATTAAAACGTAAATTTAAATAAGTTATTCTCTTCTTTATCATCTTGAGTTAATTGTGTGGATTTTAGGATTTATTTATCTTTTAACCATTTTCTTGTATGTTAAAGTTTATTTTGAACAATTAATGTTGATCACACAGTTCCTCTCAGGGTTTATTTTGTATCTAATATAATTTTGATAGAAGCAGTCACATTCAGGACCACTTAAAAACCAAGTCAAATTTCAACCCATTTAATATTTATAATTGGACGTTGTCTTTTGCTATTGTCACCACCTTTGGTTTTTGAAACGGCTTGAGCATTTTTTTTCCAAATGACCTCTATTAAAAGATATTTTTAAAAATTGTTTGCTTTTCATTATCAACTTTTTTCATCTATAAGTCTCTCACGTGCATAGTGGCTCAACTCAGTATTTACCCGCCAACTAGCTTCTTTGTCTCTTTCTATGGTCCATATTTCTATTGTGTGCCATACGTTAAAAATAATGAACCCATGAAAATGGAATAAACGGTAGAAGTCACGTGATTTAAAGCCGCATCTTTGTTGCCATAGTGGTGTCAATGGCCCTCAGCTATTGGCTGATGGCACGTCTCCGTCAGCCAGTCAAAATGCGCGCTTTTTACAAACTACTCCGGAAGTCAACATGCTAGTGAGCAGTTTCCCTGGGCCAGTGGAGAGTGGCTTGATATCGGAAGTCCTGTAGCTTGAAAACAACATACAAGAAGCTGCAATTTTTAGATATTGCTTAAGCTCTGGTTCTGGTACGTATGTATGTATGTGTTAGTAAAATTAAATGCCTACCGATTTATTCACATGAATCCTTAACAGTTATGTTAGGTACGCGGAGCTTGCATATTAATTTGCAGTTTTCTGATGTTGTACATTGCTATGGTGTTATTTATGCGTGAACGAACATTTCTTCTTTAAGGAACTTTTTTCTGATTAATCTCAAGACCATTCTTGTTACAGGCACTGTATCCCACTCGAGATGGCGTCCTCTAACTCTCTGCGACCCCAAAACAGTCAGCAGGATCAACCAGGGTAAGTGAGCTGATCATTTACAGCAGGGGTTCCTGTTCCTGGAGAGAGTTCAGATCTAACCCTGATCCTACACACCTGTCTGTAACTATCAAGTGCTCATAAATATCTTAATTAGCTGGTTCAGTTGTATTTGATCACAGTTGGAGCTGAACTTTGCAGGAAGGTGGATCTCCAGGAAGAGGATTGGGCACCACTCCTGCTATACATTTGTATCAGCTTTCTCCCACTCAAGAACCAGTGCACCCACTTCCTTAATTGATTATTTGACGAGGACAATTCAGAATAACATGGTTTTTAATACAAATGTTGTTGTTATTTTTGGTCAATTTTAAAAGCTTTAAATGTATTTTAAATTTAATCCACACAGCAGGTAATTTCATAATTATATAGGTGAATCTATCTACATCTGTCAAGAAATGTCCATGGCAAGCAGTGTTATTAGAGATACCATTATAGTTTTTATTAATGTTCATAATTTTTATGTTGTTTTCATTTTAATCTTAAAGATTTAGTAATTTTGTTGTGTTTTTGTCATGTTGTTTTTTTTAAGAAGTCTATAGTTTAAAGGGTTAGTTCACCCAAAAAACGAAAATTCTTTCATTAATTACCGTTACTTACCATTTTGTTCCAAACCCGTAAGACTTTCGTTCATCTTCAAGACGCAAATGAAGATCTTTTTGATGAAGTCTGAACTACCACTTTGACACTTCAAAAAGTTTGTAAAGAGATTGTAAAAAATAATCCATATGAATTGAGCGGTTTAGTCCAAATTTTCTGGACACGATCGCTTTATATGATGAAAAGATTGAATTCAGGCTTTTATAACATATCTAACTCAACTCACACATCAGTTATGGTAAATGGTAGCTCAAGCATGTTCGCTTGACGTGCGAGAACCATTGAGGTTTGGTTGAGCTTCTGTTTATGTTCGTTATTTCTTTTCATTTTTTTTTATTTAATATTATTCCTTTTTTGTTAATTAACCAATAATAATCAATTTAATTAATTAAAAACCATTACATTTTCAAAACTGAATAAACTGTTTTATTTTAAAGTGATGCTGTTTTATTATCTCTGATCCATTATATTCAATGCATTTAGGACCTTGCTGACTCAGGATTTGAAGACTAAACAAAGTGCTTCCTCTAAAAGAGGATCTGAGAATCTGGACCCCAATGCTTTTGCTGAAACTGCAAAAGGAGTCCATAAACTGAAAGCTGTCAGCAGGCTTCCAATCCTCGCCAAATCTCTGCCACCAGCTCTAAGTGAGCTCTCCCAAAATCCCAGTCACAACAGATGGGAACAGAGGCCTCTTACAGTAAGGACAAGCGTTTCTGATCATTACACAAATCTAAAATAAATTACAATGTCTACCAAGCAATTTTAAAGGAATAGTTGACCAAAAAAAAAGTGTTATTTTGGTATTATTTATATTCTATTATAGTATTTATTACAATTTAAAATTAAAAATATAATTAAATGGTTTTTTTAATATATAGCTTTATTTTAGTTTAGTTTTAGTAATTTTACTACTTTTACTTATTTCAGTTGAAAGTTTGTTTTTCATCTAATATCTCCCAGTATGTTTTATCTCATCTCTGCTTTATTTAAATTACTGAAAACTATCTTTAATAGTTTGTTTCAGTTATCAATAACAACACTGCTACATACATAATGATTCCTTTTCCATTTGTCCCCAGGGTAAAGTGCAGAACAAAAGGACCTGCACCAAACCCATTCCTTTCAATCTGTCCCAGTCCCGCTCACGCGGTCAGAAAAATGCAGACATTCCTCAAGGAAAAGCACTTCTGACGCATTCTGCCCGACTAACACTTGTGGCAAAAGTGAGGGACTTAAATCCAAGTACCAAAACTGAAACTCTGAACCATAAGGCTACGACGCCAGGTGTCCTCAGGGCCCCAGCAAACAAGTCAAGGCGATTGCAGCCTGGTATTCCTGTAGAATATGTTGCGTCAAATAAAGACTCCACTGATGTTCACCCACCTTCACAAGAATCCGGATGCACTGATTTAAGTTCACGTTTAGGTAGCATCAATCTTAAACAATCTAAGCTTCCTGAAGACTCAGGTTGGAGTAATTTATGTAAAACTTCACTTGTTAAAGTAGGTGTTAATTCTGATAATCAAGCACCAAAGGACAAGTACTGTTTCCAAACTGTCCCATCAACTACACAAAGCCATGCAAGCACTAAAGGTAAGTGGCATGTCAGATCTTTTCTCATTGTGTCAAACCATTTAAATTGTCTTAACCGTGTTCATGGTTCTTTGTTTAATTTAGCCACTGGTTGTTTATAATTGATTTATGTGCATGTGAGTGCAGGATCATCATCAAATCTTCTTTCAACTGTACACAATGTCCTTCCATATGAGGGATCGAGTGCTGTTGGAACACAATGCATGATGCCGCGTTTATCTACCTACCCACCTGGACTGGGAACCTTCAATCATGTGGTTAGAAATTGTAGAAAAGCTCTGCAAAACCAAAATGTTTGCTGACCCTTCATAATGATCATGCCAGTTGTCTTTTCAGTCTATTATGATGTAATGTTAAATACTTTGCTCCAGATAGCATTATGGTAATCTGTATGTACCTGGATCGCTAGTACTCATGTATTTTGATCTTTTAGCCTCAAAGACTTGTGAAGAACATTCATCATGGTGTTGACGGTACCGCAGGTTAGTTCCCCTTTACAGACTCCTACTTTTTTCACTGACCAGAGATTGAGCTTTTTATTTATCCTTTCATTTCAAGACAAAGCTGGGTCATTTTCCCCTGACCCATCGGCACTACGTAGTATTCTACAGAGTGATGGAACAAGACTGGAGGGGCATGTTGGAGCAACACCCAGAGTATCAGTCTGTCCCACTGGCAGAGGAACTTCTATTTATTCAGTGAGTCCAGTCAAGTGAAATGTCTATTCACACAGTGATTAATATTTTATTTCTAAATGGTCCATTTAAGCAGGATAATTTGTGAAATAGATGTAACTATAGCCTTGTCCACTTTAGGCTCAAAGAGTGCCCGTCAAAAAGACTCAAAAAGAAGCTCCAGCAGAGACCAAAAGCCCTACAGGTATGTATTTTTGTTTATCATAGTGACTTTTAGCTGGACTATTTAGCCTTATACACTTCCTTTCAAAAGTTTGGGGTCAGCAATTTAAAAAAGAGAAAAGAGAATTTTTAAAAGAAGTTGCATGCTCATAAAGGCTACGGATATTTGATCAAATACAGTGATGCAGTAAAAAAACAGTAACATAATATATTGTAACATAATTTAGTTTCCTGTGATGCAAAGTTGAATTTTCAGCATCATTACTCCAGTCTTCAGTGTCACATGATCCAGAAATCATTCTAATATGATGATTTGCTGCTCAAGAAACATTTCTTATCAACGTTAAATGTTTATGCTACTTAATATTGTTTTTTTATTGATTGTCAAAATATCAGCATTTATTTGAAATAGAAATCTTTTGTAACATTATAAATGTATTTACTGTCACTTTTGATCAATTTAATGCATTATAGCTGAATGGAAAAAAGGGGTACCACTTTACAATAAAGTTTTATTAGTTAACATTAGTTTACTACTTTAGTTAACTAATACTTCTACTATAACTAAGATACTTCTACAGCATTTATTAATCTTAGTTCATTTTAATGTATTAATACATCATTAAAATGTATTTGTTTAATGCACTGTGAATTAACATGAACAAACAATGAACAGCTGGATTATTTATTAACCAACATTAACAAAGGTTAATAAATGTAACAAATGTATTGCTCATTGTTAATGTTAACAAATGAGATCTTATTAAGTATTACAAAAAAATATATCATACTCACCCCAATTTTTAAATGGTAGTGTAAAATAGTTAAAGATTAAGACTTAAATTGTACTCCTCTTATCTGTGTATGGTTTGTGCCTGCAGGAAGTGCCTTCTCTCCTGATCCATCAGTGCTCCGTGATATTCTACAGGTCAATGGAGCAACACCTCGTGCTCCGACCTTTCTCACAGGCAGAGGAACTTCTGTTTACTCCGTAATACTCAATTCGCATTCATTTTCTTAATTTTGAATTTGGAAATCCCCTCCCCAAAAATAAGGTTTGAAATGCCTTGTTCACATCAGGCTCAAAGAGTACCAGTTAAGAAGCCTCAAACAGATGATACAGCAGCCGGCAAAGCTTCTGCAGGTAAGCATTCAGCTTTGCCATCATAAGAATAAATTACATTATAAAATATATTTTAAAAAAGCGCGTAAAGATTTCCTTCAAAAACATTAAAAAAATCTTACCGACCCCAAATTTTTGTACTGTATATGCTGTTATATATGTTACAGAACTTTATTATGTGTAATTATGGGGCTATTTTCATCCTATAAGATTTCCATGTGACCCTTTAGGAAGCACCATGTCCTTCTCCCCTGACCCTGCAGCCCTGCGCAGTATTCTACTGAACGAAGGTGTGAGGGCTTCTGGAGAAACACCCAGAGTTTCAACCTGTCCCACCGGCAGAGGAACCTCCATTTATTCAGTGAGTCTGCTCAGAGTGATTCAACTTTCAGTTGTGTGCTAAAATTAAGGCATTTTGACTAATGTAACTTTATTTATCTCAGGCCCAGAGAGTCCCAGTGAAGAAGAATAAACCAGAAGCCGCAGCAGCAGCTGCATCTCAGTGTGAGTTTCACTAGCTATGTTTCCATCCACCCATTTCTATGCACTTTTTTTGGATATTGCATAAAACAATCTGGATGGAAATGACAAGATGCGCATAAATTCTAACAATGTGCAAAAAACTACAATGGAAACACATTTTACATTTATTTACTAAATAAATCTCTTGAAGCGCAACAAAAACCTCACTTGATTTTGCCTCAACAGTGGATGTGATTGGATAACTGGACTAACTAGCGGACCAATTTAATTGCACAGCATCACAAATGTTGGTTTGATCATTCAGAAATGCCTGAGCCAAAGTCTGTCATCAAAATTATTTGGATTAATTCCCTCCCAAAGATGTCTCGCATGTTTGCATACCCAAACACCAGGCATCCAAACGTAAGATAACATGTCAGCGTTTACGGTGTTTTGTCTGTGTGCTCTGAGACACAAACTCATTTATGATGTAGGATAAAAGAGCCAGTGGCTTCCCCGATTGCAGTAACTTCCATTAGATATGTTGTGCCAAATTCCAAGGAAGTGTCGATTTATACACATAGGATGGAAGCATTTTATGCGATTATTCCAATTTTGCGTGCAAGTTAAATTTGCAACTTTGGATGGAAACACAGCTAATCTCCATTGTTTCTTCTCCTCCAACATCATGCTTTCTTCCCTATAAGTCACTGTTTCTCTGCTGTGGTGCAGGTGCAAATAGAACACCAGTGATGAAATGGACACCGCAGCGGGTTGCAAACACCAAACCACAGTCAATGGTGAATGTTCTCTTGTCTTGGTTTGTAGCTTTTGAAACTATTTGTATCCCAGGCTAATTTTTACTATTTCTATTTAAAGAGGAAGCTCCTTACCACCCAAAAGATGTCCAGTTTAAGGGGCTCTCCAGGTTTGCGTGAAGCCCACGACCCCAGTACTGGACTCTTGATGTGCCATGAGGTAAAACAGGCCCAGGATGCAGAACCCTTGACATTTACTTGATCTTCATAATAGAATGGCATGTTAACACTGGGTGTTGATTTGTGTTGTAGGGGGAGGATGTTGTTCAAAGGTTATTTGAGGACCAAGAGCAGATGGACAATGGCCGAATGGAACAAGATGCCATTACTTTGCAACAGTTACTGAAAAGTCACCAAACTGTACGATTGCTTCAACTTTAAAACATTAATTTACTGTCAGTTTTTTTTTTTTTTTTTTTTTTTTTTTTTTTTTATGGTCTAAGAGCAATCTCATATTGTCTTTTCCTCATGCAGGCTGAAGCTCAATCAAGAATGAAAGAAAATTCTGATTCAAATCATTGCCACACTGAGAACGAAGGCAAAAAAACAGCCCAGCCGTTCATACAAGCTGCACACAGAGGGTCAGTCATTGTTTTCTCATCAAGCCAAAGACTTGGATCAGACCGGTCTCAGGATACTCTGAAGACCACTGGGGCAGGTGCTGCTCTGGACCTCTGTGAAGACCGGCCTACATCCCATAACGCACTACCACTTTTATCAGACCAAAGAAATGGATCACAGATCAATCCTAGTTTAGACCTGATTAAACAAAGCCACTCAAAAGGTAACCATGCCATCCAAAGTTAACTTAAAATCAACCCTTTTGTCTGTTTTCTAGTACCACGCAGTGGTGTAAATACAGTTTTATATGACCATATCTGTCAAATGTTGCAATTAATGATCCTTAAGCAGACATCCTGAAGACTTTAAAGCATTTGTAGTAGTAACCATTTCCAGCTATGGTTGTAATGGGTTTCCATCTGTCTGTAGCTCCTACTGATATACACTCTACCGCTGTGTCTGCTTTGCGGTGGCGTCATACGCCTCTGGAGGAGATGATTCTGGATGAGGAGTGTGCTACGTACACCTCTCGCCTGCTTTCCTGCCCACTGCAGCCCCGCTGTGGTAACCCGGTGGCCACCACACTTCTGTTTCAAGACTCTACTGTGAGTGATTGTTCTGTTCTGAATTTTGCATGACAAACTAAGCTGTTTGTCAAGTTGAATAGCTGTTGATGCATCTTGTTATTTCTGTCTTCTCTACAGAGTTTTTCACCCATTGGCCTGTCCTCGCTGGTACATTTTAATTCAGTCCCTTCTGGTTCCTCAATCAGAGCATAAAGGCAGATGTACTACAGCACATTTCTTGAGTTAGTCTGTGTAAAGTAAAATTATGTAAGATTGTATGAAACAGTATTTCTAGTTGCACTTTTGATATGGCATGTTGTCATACAGTTAGATGTAACTGGTTACAGATTCCACAAGTAGTAAAGTCTAGATACAATAGACCGATACAATGTTTGACGGGATTCACTGTTGACAATATGACTGAACTCTTTGTATACTGAACACTTTCATAATTTTTATACTAAACTTGTCACTGACTGGAAACACTGTGTGGTTTCAGCTTGTCTCTTGTGTAAAGTGTATAATAAATCTATATATAAACACAAAGTTTTATATTTAAGTTGTTTCGATTTGTTCAGTTGTTCGTTCTTTTCCTGAATCATGCTATTACAAGGTTCTAGATGTTTATGCAATCACAAATTATTGTATTTATATATATATATATATATATATATATATATATATATATATATATATATATATATATCTACAAAAATTGGCTCAAAGACATTTATAGACACAAGATTTTGTGTTGAATAAAGTCTCTGTAAATGCTAATGCTCAAAATAATGAATTGGTTTGGTTTGAGTAGGGCAAACTTAAACTAAACAAAATAAATTAAATATAATAATTAAACAATAGTTCAAACAAATTAACTTTTATGAGTATTTAAAACTTTATTTTTCTTTTGAGTTCATGAAACTGACACATTTTACCTAATCTGAATTGAATCTGAACTTGTTTCTTTTAATTTAGTGGAACTTAAATTGAACTGAAACTGGGCTGGGGATTTCTATATCCCAGCATGCTTTGCCATTGCACTCAGAAGGGAGAGTAAATGTTAAAATTAAGTCAGTGTCTCATTTAACATTTACATTTTAAAATAAAACTCCTAAAAAGCCACAATCTATAAAATCTGACATCAGCACATTCCCCATAACCTGCTGGTATAAGATCACTATTCTCTTTTGGTGCTATTTTAACATGGAGGAAGGCAATGCATGACTCTTCCCATTCTCATCCTGCAGGAGAGCTACAGTGGGATCTGTCCACATGACAATAACCTTCTGATTCCATGATGTGCGAGACCTTTGAGCCTTCAGATGGCACTGCATGAGAAACCATCATGCTACAATGTTAAATATATCCACATGTGCTCGGGAGTACTTTGGAAATCCGTTTTCACTTAACACAGCCTGCTGCTGCATCAAGGACGGCCACTTGAATCTCTGTTACGCAAGGAGTAGTAGAGACTGCAAGATTTAACTGGGTGTTACTAATGAGGGAGACATCCAAAATGTGCAATGGGTGGGGGTCCCCACCCAGGACAGGTTTGAGAAGCACTGGTCTAAGTGGAAACGTGTGCTGCGGTCAGATGAATCCACGTTTCAGCTTGTTACCAAAGATAAAAGGGACCATCCAGAATTTCATCAGCGACAGGTACAAAAGCAAACATCTGTCATAGTATGGGGATGCATCAGTGCAAACGTCACGAGTGACTTGCATATGTGTGAAGGTACCACTGATGTGGAGGCATATATTGGGATTGTGCAGAGACATTTAATGGCATCAAGATGACATCTTTCCTGGGAAGCAAGACAAGAAAATGCCAGGCCTAATTCTGCACATACTAAAACAGAGTGATTTCTAGACACTCTACACCAGGGGTTTTCTACTGGTTTGGCCATGGGACCCACATTTTCCTATGGTCATTAAGTCCATTATTATTATTTTTTTAAACAAGCAAATTTATTTCACAAAAAATGTTCACACATACTGTCCCACTTTAAATTGAACGAATATGACTAATACTGATGAATAAGGCCTGTATAAGGTAAGGCTATTAAATAACATTCGCAAACTAGTTTTTGTTAATACAATAAAAGTAGCCACCACACTCATTTAAAAATATACAAAATAACATTGAGAAAATCTGATGAATAGAATGAACATCATAGATCATACCTGCATGCCAATTCTTCCCAGCTAACACAGGATGTAGCAGTTACGTGATTTATTGGTACTTTACTTTTATTTCATTACTTACTAATTAATCGACAACGTAGTTTCTCTTGCGCTTTATATATGAGGAGATATACAGCGCGCGAAGCCGCATTTTAGGAGTGCGCGCTACGAGCACAGTATAACGGCTGACAGTAAAAACAGGAAAGTTCGGTTTTCTGAGGAGACAGACTTTTTATTTCGTAACAAGCTACGAAAATAACGTTAGAATAATGACACTGACATATAGCCTGACATCATATCATCTTACCGCAGATACTGAATCGGGACAACGCGTTTTTCTCAGGCACTCCGCGACCCACTTTTGGCTTTTTGACCCTTTGACCCACCGCCAGTTGAGAAACACTGCTCTACACCATTTGGTTGTGCTTGACTCGTCTGCCTGCAGTCTAGATTTTTCTCCTACTGAAAATGTATGGCCCATTATGAAAAGGAGAATCAGAAATCCCACTTGCAAAACTGCAACAATTAGTATCTTTAATTCCTAAATGATTAAAAAGTGTTTTTAAAAGGAAATTTGATGTGACACAGTTGTAAACATGCCTCTGTCCCAACTTTTTTGGAGTGTGTTGCAGCCATCAAAATCAAAATTAGTTTATATTTACAAAATACAATTAAGTTGGTCAGTGAAAACTTTGGAGATCTTTTCTTAAATATCAGGTTAAATAGAATTAACGAAACATATTCTTGATTTTATTGCATTTTACAAAATGTCCCAACTTTTCTGAAAATGGGGTTATATTCTACATAAATATTCAGATAAAACATAACATTATGTAACATTGAGACATGGCAAACTTGATAATTGTTTTTTTGACCTATTAAGTATGCAACCTTTGCTGTGTAATTCAAGTTGATACTTTATATTTAGCTGAGTCAGGGGGTGTGTGACTGTGGTGTTTGTGTTTGTGAAATGAAATCCAGGGGGTGGGCACAAATCACTGGAACACTGTCCTGTTAAACCCTTCCTTCTGCTTTGAGAGACGTGCTAGCACGTCTTTCATTTGCCTCCTTTTCCAATTCCCTCTGCCACTAATTTCTGGAATACCTGAACTATGTCAAACATAAACACAGCTGGGATGGACCCAACAAAAATGGGGCTCGGACGGGCCATTGCTGTACTGACGTCAGGTGGAGATGCCCAGGGTAAGTAATGATCCGCGTATTCGATTTTTGCTAGTCCCTATGGTGGTTTCCAAAAGGGTGGTAAAAAAAAATTCCTGCATGGATAATTAAATCATAATACTTTTGGTGCAATTTTTGAACTATGCTTGTAATGCAAAAGAGGTTTCCCCCTACGATTAGATATGGTCAAGTTATTCATATTTTTATAGACACATTTTCTATATATTATTATATTTGTCTTATTTTACAATTGTTATGCTCAAAGGCAGTTCTCAGTCTATCAGCTGCTGAGAGTAAATTGTGTCATTCCAGAAATAGAATATATATACTATATATATATATATATATATATATATATATATATATATATATATATATATATATATATATATATATAATCTATGGCGAGGAATTAAATATAACAACAATTGTACTGAATTGGAAGACACAATAAATACCACAAAAACATAAATTAACTTACAGTTAAATGAGTTGAATACATGTTCAGAAGCAGAAAAGAGAGCACAAAATGTATTGACAAAAAAAATCTTCTGTAGTCTTTTGATTTGCTCAAGTCTGGTCCATTAAGGTCAATGCTCTTGTAGCCTTTAGCTTTAGCCTGTAGCTCTTGTACCCCATCTACCTATTTCCATCAATTGAAGGCTAAATTTATCTCCAGTGACCTTCTTCTGAAATGACATGAGGTTATGGAGAGTAGCAGGCTTTTCCACAGCTGCTCACTGTTGAAACTAGAGACACTGGGTGGCGTTTTTGTACACAACACGATCTGAACACCTTGAGCTTTACTGTGGAGTTCACAGAATTAAGTTATCTCAGACACTCTTGTTCGCATAATTCCACAATTTGTGGAATGAAGTGTCATGTAGTTATCTCTCCTTACTTTCCCATTTGCTCTGTGTAGCTTTTTGAATCTCTACAGTTAAATATGATTATGATATGAGAACAGACAGAGGTTTTCTTGTCTATTGCAGGGATGAATGCAGCCGTGAGGGCCACTGTCAGGGTTGGTCTTTACACTGGAGCCAAAGTCTTCTTTGTCCATGAGGTATATTGTACTTTATAAGACTAAAAACAAAAGTGTCCGTGCCTATCATATCGGTTAACAAGTCATGTCTGTTCACTTTGTGCAGGGCTATCAGGGATTGGTTGACGGAGGGGATCACATCCGTCCCGCTACATGGGAGAGTGTATCCATGATGCTACAGCTGGTGAGCCTGTACTTTCAGATGCTATTCCTATACAACTCATTTGCTAAAAGACAAACTATGCTGAAAGAATATATACTCATTAATGATGACACTGGTGTTGGTCATTGATGTTGATTAGATAACATCCAGAATGAGTTTTTCTTTCATGTGCACTGTTCTTTATGTAGTGTCTGTTCTTTCTCTCTGTCTCAAGGGTGGTACAGTCATTGGCAGCGCCCGCTGTAAGGATTTCCAGACCAGGGAGGGGCGTTTGAAGGCTGCCTACAATCTCGTCAAACTGGGCATCACTAACCTTTGTGTAATTGGTGGCGATGGCAGTTTGACCGGTGCCAACATATTTCGTACTGAGTGGAATGACTTGCTGAAAGAACTAATCAGCAAAGGTAAAGAACGATCTGTACTGAAGGTACCATTGAAACAATATATTTAAACACATTAAATAGTGTAAACATAGCCTGCACTGTAAACCCGAACAAGCTGGCAAAAAATATATATAGGCAATCAGTTGACTCAAATTTTTAAAGTTAAAATTTAAGTTTAAGTAAGCAGAGCGTGCAGAATTTTGTTTTGTAATCATACATTTGAATTGCTCTGAACTTGAAATATTAGAGTAAGCTAATTCATACATTTAACTTAAAAATATCAAGTAATCTCAATTTTTTTAGTAGTGGAAACTTGACTAGATTTAACTTGCTAATTCAATAAATGCCACCTTGCTAATTGGTTACACAATGCTTTGGTAGCATTAACATAGCACTTGCTGAATGAGGACAGCAATATAATACATTTAACATATATCTGTTCTCAAACTAAATTTATGCTCCACTTGTCACCATGATGGTAACCCTACGTAACAGAAACTCTTCTATATTAGCATAACAAAACATTAAACACTACTAAATCTCACACTTAACGTTAATCTTGCACGAAAAAAACATAATATAACACGTAATTTTGGCATTTACTGTCCCTTTTGAATGTCATGGCAAAGCATTCTGGGAAATAGAAATCCCAGCCCAGTTTCAGATCAATTTTAGTTCATTAAACTCAAAAAATAAAAACTATAAAAATAAAATACTCATAAAAGTACTCATTTGTTTGAACTAATTTGTTTAATTTGAGTTGGCTCTACTCAAACCAATTAATTATTTTGAGCGTTAGGGTTTACAGTGTGTGTATATTTGTTTCATGGTTTTAAAGGGGTCATGAACTGCGTTTTTGTTTTATTGTTTTATGATGTTTCCTGGGGTGCACTTATAATGTTAGAATGCTTTTTACATCGAACATTTTCATAATTTATAAATAAAAGGCATTTTTCCTACACTGATTTTAGCCTTCTGCTCTGAACGCTCCGTTTTAAGGGGCGTGTCCGCTGGGAGACTTCAGTGTAAACACCCACTGCTGTAATTGGCTAAAGTCTTTGCATTTTAAATAGTATTACTCCCTCTTTTAGCTCGTTTTTACAATTACAGCTCTCATGGTAAACTAATCGTGAAAAGTGTTGCATTACATTTAGATCTATGGCATTATATTTGGATCTATGGCATTATATTAAGATTGTGGCATGAAAGGTTGCAGTGATGAGCATTGTAGCCGATCACACATGCTGAGCGCATGAAAGCAGCGATCTCGTCATTGCAACTCAGTTTCTGTACACTTACGAATGCTTTCATCTTCACTAACAGTGCAAATGTGATATAGTTAAGAGATTCGTTGAATAAAACGGGAGTCACTGATAAACGCGTCACTGATAAACTCATTGACAGGTTCAGCGCGTGCTGCTCAAGCGATTGCAAAGGGAGCTTTCTTTGATCGCTTTCTTTATAGAATTTAATCACTGTTAAATAACAGATTATTTCCATCCTCCTAAGAGAAACAACGCAAGTTGATGTTTAGTCACTGGTCTGATTTACTGACAAAGAACATCTGACTACATGAATCATCACATTTCAGATCAGGCATTAGAATGTTACTTGCATGTAGCATTACTGTTGAACCCAGTCACTGCACAATATTTTGTAATCTTCAACGGCATGTTTATTGCTTTGTAGCTCGATGGTTTAACACTAGGCCTATACGCGAATTGGTGGGCGGGGCTAAACAGGCAGTGATGAAGTAGGCGTTGATATTCTTCTGCTGAGGCGGTGCTTGCCTCCCTTTGACATCATAGATCCCCACTTTGAAAAACCTGTCGTTTGCTGGGCCTGGTGTCTATAAAAGCTTTTCTTTGACTAACAAGGAAGTTTTCAGCTCTGAAACTTACAGGATATTCTTATATTACCATGACCTTTTATATATCAAAAGCTCAAGGGAAAGTTGATTTCTCAATTCATCACCCCTTTAAGGCTGGAATCCCTAATTCTGATTGGTCATTCTGTTTTTTCTCCCACCTTGTCAGGGTTAAGTTTGCATTAATCTGTACATTATCCCATATATACACTACCACAGGTACCCAAATCAGAGATGCACTACTGTTCAAAAGATTTTTTAATGTTTTTGAAAAAAGTATTTTATGCTCACCAAGGCCGCATTTATTTGATAATATTGAGAAATATTATTACAATTTAAAATGAATGTGTTCTATTTTAAAATTGTTAAAAGAATTTATTCCTGTGATGGCAAAGCTGAATTTTCAGCATCATTACTCCAGTCTTCAGTGTCACATGATCCTTCAGAAATCATTCTAATCTGCTGATTTGCTGCTGAAACATTTCTTATTATTATCATCAGTTGAAAACAGTTGTGCTGCTTAATATTTTTGTGAAAACCGTGATACGTTGTATTTTCAGAATTCTTTGATGAATAGAAAGTTTAAAAGAACAGCATTTATTTTAAATGTAAAAAGTAAAAAAAATATTTCAAATAAAAAAAATTGTACTGACTCCAAACTTTTGGATGGTAGTTTAAACTGAACTGTCCATCTGCACACAGGTAAGATCACCAAGGAAGAGGCCAAGGCTTCATCTCATCTGAATATTGTGGGTATGGTTGGCTCTATTGACAATGACTTCTGTGGAACGGACATGACAATCGGCACAGACTCTGCCCTACATCGCATCATTGAAGTGGTGGACAGTATCACCACAACCGCACAAAGGTCACAAATATGTGTAATTGTTATTTTGTTTAGACATTTGTTCCTACATTGTGATTTTGACCTTTGCTCTCACCCACAGCCACCAACGTGCTTTCATCCTTGAGGTCATGGGAAGACACTGTGGGTAAGAGTGTGCTTGTGTATGTGTGTTTGCTTATACACTGAAGTGAGCTCATGTGAGCAACAGAACTGGAGTCAAGGCCAGACCCTCTAAGACCCAAACCCAGAGCAAAACCAGAACCTCTAACACCCAAATCAAATGGTTCAGATGCCGGAATCTCAAATTTAATCACTTGAAACAGAGCTTGCATTTTCCACGAGTTGTTAAATAGATCTGTCTGTGTGTGTGTGTGTGTGTGTGTGTGTGTGTGTGTGTGTGTTTCAGTTACCTAGCTCTGGTTACTGCTCTTGCATGTGGTGCTGACTGGGTGTTTATTCCTGAGATGCCCCCAGATGACGGGTGGGAGGAGCACTTGTGCAGAAGACTGACCGAGGTACAAAGCAATAGACAACGCACAAAAAACACACACACAAAAATTATATAATTGTCAGTAACATAGTTCAACATCCTTGAAATACTTGACCGTTTGGGATTGGTAAGATTTGTTTATGTTTTTGAAAAAAAGTATATTAAGCTCACAAAGGCTGCATTTATTTGATCATAAAAACAGTAATATTGTGAAATATTAATAATAATTTTTAATAATAATCTTTTCTTTTTAAAAATATTTTAAATATAATTTATCCCTGTGATGGCAAAGCTGAATTTTCAGCATAATTACTTTTAAGTTAAATCATTTTAATAAGCGGATTTGGTGTGCAAGAAAAAATGACTTTTTATCCATTTTAAAAAGTAATTGTTTTATTATTTAAAAAAAATATTTTTTATTATTTAAAAAAATATTTTTTACAGGATTCTTTGATGACTAGAAAGTTTTTATTTGAAATAGTTTAATTATTTAAATGTCTTTACTGTCACGTGTGATCAATTTAATGCATCCTTGCTGAATAAAACTATTAATTTCTTTAAAAGAAATTGACCCTGAACCTTTGAACGGTATAGTGTAAATTTACTGGAAGAGCAAAACTGAAAAATAAGTCTTGTTTTCAGAAGTATTTTAAATTAAATTTTATTATTTTGAACTATTGGATTTTTTTTTTATGTTTTATGCATAAATCTAACCAAATGTAGTAAATCAAGCAAAAAATGTATTTGCCTATAGGGCATTAAAAAATAATTCATAACTTTGTCTCTCCTCAAACAGACCAGAAATGCAGGTTCTCGTCTAAATGTGATAATTGTGGCTGAAGGAGCGATCAATAAAGAAGGGAACCCAATCACCTGTGACCAGTTAAAAGATGTAACTTAACCCTTTCACTTACTATACTATACTACCCTAGCATAGTGATGTCAATAAGTGCACTTTGATTATGTTTATCTGTTTTCATTCAGCTGGTGGCAAAGAGGCTGGGCTTTGATACCCGTGCCACTATCCTTGGACACGTGCAAAGAGGTGGCACCCCCTCAGCTTTTGACAGAGTGCTAGTGAGTCGCTCACTCTTCACATTAGGGCTGTTCCAGCCCTACTTCACATTTTCTCACTTTTCCTTTTGGATATTCCGCCCTTTTTATTTCATATGAGTTTAAATGTGCGTGTTTGCTGTACATTAGGGCAGTAGGATGGGTGTGGAGGCTGTAATGGCTCTGCTAGAAGCCACTCCAGAAACTCCTGCCTGTGTGGTCAGTCTCTCTGGAAACCAGGCTGTCAGACTCCCCCTGATGGAGTGTGTGCAAGTGGTGTGTATACACATACATTTTCGATATAATCTATCTTAAAAGGTTAGAATGTAGAAAGATACAATGAAAAGAAAAAAAGGTTCAATGGGGTTCTATGACCCTAGTGTTCTTTAACGCTCTGGGCCAAAAAGGTTCTATAAAAGGAGAAATGTCTTAAACGATTGCATGTTCAACAGGCTATTTCAATTTCTTTCTAGTGATCAAGTATGTTTACGAACTGTTTAATTCATTAAAAGTTAATAGAATTAAAAATGTATTAAAACGAAAAATTGTTGCATTAAAACTATATCTATAAAATTACCATGATGGGAACCCCTAAAAGGCTCTATATATGAAGCACCTAACAGAAGCCTTTAAGGTTCTATATAGAGTGTATATATATATTTTTTCATGATCTTCAAAATTCTCTACTTTTTTTCTTCAAAATATAGACGAAGGATGTCACTGTTGCCATGAAAGAGGGTCGATTTGACGATGCTGTAAAACTCAGGGGAAGGTGTGTTTAGAAATGTCACTTTTTCTCTCTTATTTTATTATTATTATTAATAGCATTGTAAACTTGTATTGTATTAGTATTCAGTGATTTGTCTGTGTCTGTCTGTGCACTGTATGCAGGAGTTTTGAGAATAACTGGAACACATATAAACTCTTGGCTCATGTGCGCCCCCCGGAGACAAAGGTGAGGAGATTCATTAATTTATTCTCATTTCTTCTCTTTTTCTTCTAAATTTTTTTTTATCATGTGTTTCTTTTTGTTTACCTTTTTGTTTGTCAGGGTAACATTAATGTGGCTATTTTAAACGTGGGTGCTCCCTGCGCTGGCATGAATGCAGCTGTACGTGCAGCCGTCAGGATCGGTATCATCCAGGGTCACAGCATGCTGGCGGTTCATGATGGCTTTGAAGGTCTGGCTCAGGAAAAGGTAAGCAACATCAACAAATCAAGTAGCGTTTCAAAGTTTGGGGTTTGTACATTTTTTTTAATGGTTTTGAAAGATGTCTTTTATTTTGACCATGGCTGCCTAATTGACCAAAAATACAGTACAAACAGTAATATTGTAAAATACAATCCGGCAGCTATGTTGTAGCACTTAATCCTGTAATCCATTGTAAGGGTTTTAGAAAGCCATTGCAGTGTTGTCATCTGTGTTACATAATCTTTAGATTGAACCCATCACTTGGAACACTGTTGGAGACTGGACAGGGAAAGGTGGCTCTGATTTGGGAACCAAAAGGTACTGATCACAACATCATTTATAGTTCTGCAATACTTGAAAGTATTTCAATATTTTTCTGTTAATGCAGGGTGCTACCTGGAAAGTATATGGAGGAGATCAGCTTGAATATTGCCAAGTACAATATTCACGCTCTGGTCATCATTGGGGGCTTCGAGGCAAGTGACGAAATTATATGTCCATGTCCTATTCTGTCCACATTTTGTTCAGGCCACATTAAAGGGATAGTTCACCCAAAAATGCTGTCATTAATTACTTACCCTCATGTCGTTCCAAAGACTTTCGCTCATCTTCAAGACATAAATGAAGATCTTTTGATTAAATCTGAGAGCTTTCTGTCCCTCCATTGACATTCTATGCAACTACCTTTGACGCTTCAAAAAGTTCATAAAGAGACTGTAAAACTAATCCATATGAATTGAGCAGTTTAGTTCCAATTTTTGTAAGAGACTCGATCGCTTTATATAATGAACAGATTTAATTTAGGCTTTTATTCACATATAAACATTGATCAGCGAACATAAACAGAAGCTCAACCAAACCTGCTTGACGCGTAAGAACAAACTTCATTGGTTCATGTGGAAGCTCAAACGTGTTTTGCGCAACACACAAGAATGAACCTCATTGGTTCTCGCATGTCAAGCGAACATGCTTGAGCTTCCGTTTACCACAACTGATGTGTGAGTTGATGAATGTTTATGTGAATAAAAGCCTAAATTCAAACTTTAAGCGTCAATGTGGTAGTTGCGTAGCTGTCAATGAAGGGACAGAAAGGTCTAAGATTTCATCAAAAAGATCATAATTTGTGCTCCGTAGATGAACGAAAGTCTTATGGGTTTGGAATGACATGAGGGTGAGTAATTAATGAAAGAATATTCATTATTGGGTGAACTATCCCTTTAAAACTGCTATCTTCACATTCCCGTTTTCAGGCATATTCGGGTGGACTAGAGATGGTTCAAGGCAGAGAGAAATATGAAGAGCTGTGTATTCCCATGGTGATCATTCCTGCTACTGTATCTAACAATGTGCCCGGCTCAGACTTCAGCATCGGAGCCGACACCGCCCTTAACACCATCACCACGGTTAGAGATACAGCACACACAGTCTACATTTTAGGGAAGCACATTATATCAATACCATACTGATTATCAGCCAATATTTTAAATTCATTCATTCATTTTAAATATATATTTAGTTTTGTATTTATTTATCTATTTATTTTAATGTTTTGTTTTTACTTAAATGTAATCTTTAGAAAATCTCAAAATTAATATCTATTTTACATAATGTACATTATAAGGCTGTGATGCCTGAAAGTACTTGCATTTAAAATAACAGATTTTATGGCAAGACACAACAGGCAAAACCATTGTGGGGGTTTTTTTGTGCACTGATCAATTTTGAGAATTTCTGCTTTTTCGCCATTGTGTGTTTAGTGGAAAGAGAACACAGAAAATACACAATTAAGTGTTTATTTTATTACACAATCTATTTGTGCCCTTAATTTCAACTACAAAACTTTAAAGGTGCAGTGTGTCATATTTATGAGGATCTATTGACAGAAATGCAATATAATATACATAACTATGTTTTCAGTGGTGTATAAAGACCTTACATAATGAACCGTTATGTTTTTATTACCTTAAAAAGAGCCATTTGAAGCAAATGATTATATAGGATTTAGTTTATCATAAATGGTAGATAATTCTGCATGCTAAAAATATTGGTTAAAGATTATCTTAACATCATTAATAATAGTGATCATCAGAGAACCCAACAGACACATCGCTCAGCTTTTAATAAAAGCAGTGAACTCATTATAAACAAGTTAATTGTAAAGAAATCATAAACCATCAACCAATCAGCCATCAAACTAAATACATTAATAAATAAAAATAAATAAATTAGTATTGTGTTTAATAATATAATATATCAATATAGCATATTTACTCCAACCATGTTTAATCACCATAAACTAGGTATTATTTGAAAACTTAAATTCTCTATTATTTAACCATTTTTAAGAACAGGGAAATGATAAATTAGGATTCAAAAATGATAAATTATTATACATTTATTTAAAATATGATTATATATAATATTCTAGATAGCTTATTATTCTACATTATTTGAATGCACATAGATTTACAACACTGCGTGTAAGCTGTGTGGCGCGCTTATGGAACAGCAGAAATATGGTTTCTCTTCTTTAGCCACTGTAGCTTCTCTATGTGCTTTCAAAGGGAGGGGAGAGCGGTTGCAATTCGCACCCTCACCGCTAGATGCCGCTAACATTTACACAGTGCACCTTTAAAGGTCGTTTTCTCAAAATGAGTTTTTTCTCACGCACTGAGCCAGAAATCTTACATACACCAAACTTTAAAGTTTCATTTCTATCTATAAAGGTTTTTACAGAAGGATTGTTTATGTTGGGGTTTGTCATTCACCTAATCACCTGATATATTTGTAATATTTTATTCCTAAAAACATAGTTACTTTTCTGCAGTGATAAAACATTTTTTTAACCTGGCTTTATCAATGTTCAGATTTCAGTTCTGGACATTTAAGCAAAATTGTTGCACATTTAATTACATAATGACTAATTTAAATATTTAAAGAACACTTTTAAAACAATTCTTAATGTACTGTGATCAATCTACTGGGAAAAGTATGGTGATATCTATCAGTTAAAATTTTACCCTATTCACCTGTGGTGTCTTACCTTAAGAGTTTTATTTTTAATTTATTTGAACAAAACGGCCATTTATCAGTTATTGAACTTGACATAAAAAATAGTATCAGCCAGAATTGTAATCCTGGTGCATCCCCAGTATATGGTTATTCTGTACTGTCCTCACATGAGGCCTCTGTAGACCTGTGACCGGATCAAGCAGTCGGCAGCAGGAACCAAGCGCCGTGTGTTCATAATTGAGACTATGGGAGGATACTGCGGCTACCTGGCCACCATGTCTGGTCTCTCTGCAGGAGCTGATGCTGCTTATATATATGAAGAGAAATTTGGCATTCGTGACTTAGAGGTAAACAAGCAACTCAGAACAAATAGCAAAGATAATGGACTTAATGATATCACTCAAAACTATTCATGTTTACAGACAAATGTGGAACATCTTGTTGAGAAGATGAAGACCACTGTTAAGAGAGGCCTAATTCTCAGGTTTGTCATTCAGTATTCGTAATATCCCTGTTGAAAAAAAAACAGCATATGCTGGTTAGGTATGTTTTGAGCTGGTTTATGCTGGTCCTAAACTGGTTATAAGCTGGTCCTGACCTGGAGCTAGTTTCTTAGGACTAGCATGACCAGCTAAGGACCAGCTCAAACCAGCTGCCATGCTTCAAAACATACCTAACCAGCATATGCTGGGGTTTTTTAAAGGAACACGCCGACTTTTTTGGACTTTAGCTTATTCACCGTATCCCCCAGAGTTAGATAAGTCCATACACTCTCATTCCTGCGTAATAATCCAGGAACTTTGTTATTACGCAGGAATATTAATACAATAAGTAATATTACTTCTGACCTATAAGGCTGCCAAAATAATAAACATACACTGTTTGTTAATTGGCCAGAGGAGAACTGGCACCCCGACTGAGCCTGGTTTCTCCCAAGGTTTATTTTTCTCCATTAGGACACCTGATGGAGTTTTGGTTCCTTGCCACTGTCGCCTCTGGCTTGCTCAGTTGGGGACACAAAATTTTCAAATAAATATCCAAATAAATTTAATTACTAAACTAAATTATATCAACTACATTACTTGAATATATATGATAATTGAAATGAGCTGATGACATCACCGTTTTCTCCAGAGCGGCTGTACAGCCGAATCAAATTCTGTTCATTATTTTCCTGTTTAACACTGTGAAGCTGCTTTGAAACAATCTGCATTGTAAAAAGCGCTATATAAATAAAGTTGACTTGACTTGACTTGAATGAGAGTATAGTCCCTAGCCATATCGGTCTAGAAATTTGCAACTTTTAATTTTCCGTTGGTCTTAGTACACGATGTAACTATACACATCACAACATATATATAGGAAAATGTTGGTGTTATTTTGTCACTTAATGAACAGTAGGCTAGCTGGAGCCGTTTACCTCCAGTCTTTGTGCTAAGCTAGGCTAGCGGTGGGTGCGTCAGATAGAGTTATGGCACGCACAGAGATAAAAATGGTATGTATGGACTTATCTAACTCTGGGGGATACAGTGAATAAACTAAAGTCCCAAAAAGTAGACGTGTTCCTTTAACAGGGATGAAGACTGTTTTAGTTTGTTTTTACCTTTGAGGTGAGACTCCATAAAGGAATAACTAAAAACAGCATCTTTAACATTCATCAGTTTCTACAGCAAATATAGTAGAACATACATTGTCAAAATAAACACCTTTAAATGAACATGTCTTGTAGAAATGAAAACTGCAATTCCAACTACACCACTGATTTCATCTTCAACCTGTATTCAGAGGAGGGAAAGGGTGTTTTTGACTGCCGAAAGAATGTCCTCGGCCATATGCAGCAGGTTAGATATAATAAGCCCTGTTTATTTTAATACGAATTAAGAATGCACATTTATTAGCACTATTTTGTCTCACATACATTCTTTTTATAGGGTGGTACGCCGACACCTTTTGACAGAAACTTTGCTACCAAGATGGGTGCTAAGGCTGTTCTCTGGCTGACTGAGAAGCTGAGGGACTGCTATAGACATGGTGAGAAATAATGCGGTCTGATATTTCCTTATGTTTGCTGTCGTTCGTGGCAAAGCTGTAAATCAGTCTGCTCGAAACCACTGCTACTTTCATATTGCTCTCTTGTTTCATACAAATGCAGTATTAATATTATTGTAAAATTGTTGCAATTGTTGCCTTCTTTTTGTTGATTTGGCCAATCTTTTTGTACAATTGAATGGACTCATTTTTTTTTCTTAGCAGAAAATTGTGTATAATACACACTACTGCTTAAAAGTTTGGGGCCAGTAAGATAAAGACAAACTAAACCCATGTTATATTGTCAGTCAGTCACAAAGTAATATTCATTTTTATTCTATTATTATTTTGTGACAATGACCCGCTTGCGGTACATTATCCCTTTTAATAAAACATTTATTTGTGATTTGACTGTCTATACAGGGCGAATCTTTGCTAACACCCCAGACTCTGTGTGTGTGTTGGGCATGAGGAAGAGAGGACTGGTGTTTCAGCCTCTGGCTGAATTGAAAGAACAGACAGATTTCGAGTAAGAATCTTCCATTACCACCTGCCAATAAATGCATATCATTCAGAAGTTTGTGACCCCACTAATTCATTACAGTATCAAAAACTTTCTCTCTTATCTCTTTCCCTCAGACACCGTATTCCAAAGAACCAGTGGTGGTTGAAACTGAGGCCTATTATGAAGATCTTGGCCAAGTACAAGATTAGTCTGGACACCTCTGAACATGCTCTTATGGAGCATGTCATAAGCAAGAAGCCTCCAGTGCACATGACCTGCACAAAGTAATCATAAGCAAAACTGAGGACAGACAGATGTGACTGACTACAGAGAGCTTTTTAACAAATGTGTGAAATGACGGGTGATCATGAATGTATCTACTTCCAGAGTTATTTGTTAACCTGTCTGTGTCTTATTCTTTCATTGTGTTTGTATGTATGGCAATACTGTATTGCAATATGCAAATTAAAATAATCTTATTATTAAATGCCCTTGGTTTTCTTTTATATATATCTATATTTTAATTTAGGAAGGGATGTAAAAATCATGTCAATATACCAACAGTTTGTAGTAACATGCATTTTTCAACCTTAGTAAATCTTCAATGACTTCAATGACACATGCAACCACAATTTTATGTTGTGTTATTTATAATTCAGTTCAAATATGAACATCTGAACCCACGCTGATGTACTATTTAATCTGATACCAAAACTGAAAATTTGGCAGACTTTCCTATTTATCAAAGAAACTTTCCCATAAGTCTCTAGTCAACCATGTTCACCACCAGATGTCAGTCATGAATAGATCATCTTTGATATGCTACATTACATCAGTATTCTTTCTCCCTCATTATAACAATAATCACCAGATATTGTTTTAGTTTAGATGCACTGCTTTGGTGAAATGCTCCTTTGAAGAGCCTTTGATATTAGTGTCTGCCTGTTAAAGCACCTCTGTATTTTGGGGGAACGCAGCAAGAATGTCTACAGATATTACTATACTATATTTTAATTATTCCAGTCACTCTCTCTCACCATTGTATAGAAAAATGTCATATAATTGAACTGAGGCTGTCAGTGATTCTGCCTAACATATTTTGTGTTCCACGGAAGAAAATTATGGGTTTGGGATAACATGAAAATGATGGCAGAATTTTTATATTGACTATCAAATCAAATAATAATAATAATAATAATAATAATAATAATAAACAAGAAAACGTGGGACTCAGTTGTGAAATTAAACTAGTAGGGAAAAAATACTTTTATTTTGCCTGCTGTCAGCCGTTGATCCAACCGGAAGCTGAGCAGATCAACTTCAGAGGATATCAAGAGGTCGCTGAGGAGTGTGGGACGGTGGCGGACTGTGTTAATGTCTGCCTACTCATTAGTAAGGTGCGTGTCCCCTGTGTCCGCTTCGGTCGGCCGTTTAGGAATGTGCCCTATGGCACTGGCGTTTGTGTAAATCGCGAGGAAGGCGCGTTTGTAAAGAATTCGCTATTTTCGGCGCGTGCGCTGTCATTTTCACCCATCAGTTGCCAAACGTCGGAGCCTGCGCCGTGTTTGTCGATGCACTGATAGCTAGCCAGCTAGTTAGCAGGAGAACTAGCCCATTCGGTGGCTAGCCAGCCAGCTCGCACTCTGAGCTTTCATTACCGAGCACCCAATAAATTCATCTTCTTCAACCGGACCGTCCTCTGTGCGTATCCTGGTGTATTAGTGAACTACTCGATCGGCTAGAAGGGTGAGTCGAGGGGGCAGGGAGAGAACGACGGAGGCGCGGTGAGCCAGGAGCGGCCGATGAGTTCAGACCAGGGCGGAGAGCCGCAGCTGCAGGAGGAGGCTGAGCCGGGACCCAAAACCCGTGGGGAGGACGAGATCACACCCGGGACCGGGGGAGACTCGAGCGTCATGGTGAGTCGGGGCCTCTTCACCCCTCCCCAACAGGACGATCGGTCTCTGGCCGTTGCCCTTCTTAAAAATAGGGTCATAGGAAGTATGATCGCTCGCTATATAAGGCCATCGGTCGGTTCACACAGCTTGCAAGCTCTGACATCACCTAAATTGCAAGCTGGCCATGTTGTTGAAGACGCTTCTTGTTGTCAATTGACAGAATGATTCATTAATCTCTTAGTTGGCCCGTTTACAAAGGCCATTTCTAATCTGCGGCTGAACTTTGCATCATGTGGTTTTAAGATTGTCCTGTCGCGCACACAGACGACAGTTCACCCAAAAAATGTAGTTTACGCACCTTGGTGCTGGTTAAAAAACACACATGAACACAAAAGGAGATGTTAGGCAGAATGACAGCAGCAGTCCCTATTCGCTTCCATTGGAAAAAAGATGCAAATGCAAGTGAATGGAGACTGAGGCTGTCAGTCCCTCACATCCTAACCAATCTAAGGGTTTGTTTTGTAAGATGGACCCTGAAAACATTTACATAATCTTTCATAGACTTGTGTTTTTACAAAATCGTCTAGTCTTTTTTTCTGAGTTTACGTTGTCATTTGTCTTTTTTTTTTATTGTGCTGTTTGTTGAATATGCGTCTACCATAAAATAGCAAGCTGATATAGCAGTAAACTTAGTTTCTTAGTAAAGGTTGGTTGTTTGTATGTAAGGAAGCTTGACACGACACAATTTACATTTTTGGATGAACTGGCCCTTTAAGACGATCGAGCATGACATGAGTAACCGGGTAAATTAGCCCACATGCTAGCGAACGAATATACACATTAGACGTTTGTTTATTAGTTGTGAATAAATTCACACTTTAGCTTAAGGACACTGATTTTTAGTCAAATTCCACAGTAAAACCCGCTGACATCCATTCAGCGGCCTGCCTCATATAAGCTTATTCACGCAGTCATATGACACACGTGAGCTCACGGAATTAAAATCGACTAGAACAGACGAACTCCAAATAATGTTTATAACATGTCCTTAGAAAGTTTATATGGTTTTCTGAGTAATAATTAGCAAATATTTATTTCAGCTTGCCTAGTTGTGAGCCGACGTCCTTCTCTTCAATATACCAAACATTTCCTGCACTTCAGGTTGGGAGGACCCGTAGCAACTGAGTTTTTCAGAGAATGACAGTATGTCTGCTTTCGGCCAACATGATCTCTTCTTCTGGCTGACATCCTCCAGAAATCTTAATCTTAGTATCCGAGAGGGTCTTTTAGTGGTGTTTGTGTTACAGGCGCACAAAGCTTAACAGCTGTTTTTGATAGTTTATGTGGAGGATGAGGGTTAGGAAGCAGGTGGCTGCTCCCAATGGCGCCCCCGTGGCCATGTGAAATGAGCAGGTATGAATTATTTTGGATTTGTAGCCAAAATATGAAACGTGTAATAAATGTAGACATGGGAACATTTTACATTGCACCTGCTTCAGTGTCTTCCTTTTAAGTGTGAAGACTTAAGTTTCATTTAAACAGAATGATATTTTAGTTTTGATGGGAATAAGAGGACAGTCTAAATGTTGTTGTTTTTTTTTTACCATTTTTTTAATTTGTGTATGTCGGGTCTTTTTAAAGTTTGGTTTTCCACAGTGTGTTAAAATAGAATGAAAAATGTTAATGACCTGTTATTACAACAGTGTTTTCTGTCACTTCATGATCACTAGTGTGTGTGGGGGGAGTGAAAATTGTAAAACCCGGAGTGGAGCTGGAGCCGAAACGCTCTGCTTTTCTCACATATGCTGTTCCAGACCGGCTTTGTGACATGCAAAACTAAATTCTTTAGCTTATTTGTTTTTGTAGGTGGGAATTGGAGAAGAAACCTACAGACTCTCTGGCCAGGTTCTGTCTAAAATGCAAGTTATTTAATATTAATTATTTATTGAACTGTTGTATAAAAGCAAAATCACACTCGCCATAGTGCTGTTGTACTAGATATCAGCTTGTCCTGTGAAAGCTGTCTGTTGTTGGGATGAAATGGTGTTGTCAGGCAGGTTTTTGAGTGTAAATGGTCAATCTTTCCCTGTCTGGCAGAAAAAGATTGATTAACTTTCTGTGCTTTTTTTGAGAGGAGAAAATAAATTAATCGCGTTAGCACAAAGAAAAAATCCCAGCACACTATTTATATCCGTGAGAAAGGTCCCATTTTCTGTGTTATGGTATGTTAACATTTTCAAATTATTATTGACTGAAGTACCATCTTTCATGTCTGGTTAAGCACTTGGCTTTTTCTGTGGGCATTTTAGGTTGCTTTTGAGGGGAAGTAAAGTGGTGTCAAGGACGCGCAAGTTAAGTGGGCTCATCTGTCATGCTCTTAGTGTCACTCAAGACATGTAAACAAACCTCAGTGTCATGGGAACGACACAGGAAGCTTTTTACACGTCATGCCTATAGAAAGACTGTACATGCTTGTATTATAAAATGTCTCTTGAAGATTTTAAAACAAATCTTCCAGTTGAATGATTTCATTGCATTTCCTTCTCTTGTACTAGGTCACTGCTAAAGGAGCTGGTCTGAACCCCAATGCCAAGGTGTGGCAGGAGATTCCTGCAACACAAAATGAAGCTCCTGTGGATGGCACTGTGGCCTCCCCCTGGTCCCAGAACAATACGGCTGAAGGTAAAGTATATTTCCATACATTCTTAATCTTAATTGATCACTGTGCAATGTGTCAGAGCATATGTGCTAACCATAAAACCATGTTATGCGTAATCTGGAGGTTTCTTTTTTGTTAAGACTGTTAGTTTTGGGAGATAAAACGTTATAGATAATTAGCCTTTTTGCATTATTCTTAATGCAAACTTTGCAGTTCCATTCAGTTTAATTAAAAAGTTAATGAAAAATGTGGGAAATGTTTTGGTAAGATTTTTTTGCCCCTATTATGGTTTTTAGAATATTCCCTTTTAATGCAATGTGTAATATAGCTGTTTGTGAATGTAAACGTTCTACAAAGTTGTAAAGTCGAAAATTATTTTCTCCCAAAAGAAAGAAACGACTCTGAACCGCCTATACGAGTCGTTTGTAGGGACTAGGGGTGTAACAATATGTCGTGTCACAATTTATCGCAATACAAAAATGCAACTATATGTATCGTGGATAGTGAAAATGTGTATTGTTAATAGGCATGTGGCGTAATCAAATTTTCATGTTGTGATTAATTGCTGAAGCTTTTATCACGGTATTTGGTATTATCACGATATTGAAATAAGTTGCAAAAAAGTGGTGTCATACTATAACAGGTTTAATAACTTTTTCTTATGACAAAAAGAACTGGACATTTAAATACAATAAAGCAATACACAAAAATGTATAAAGTAAACAAATGTTTCAAACAGATTAAAGTGCAAAAGAATTATAAAGAACAATATGTAGGCTATCACTTTAAAATAAGGTCTCACTAATAGTTAATGTTAGTTAATGCATAAACTAACATTAACAAAAAGCACATAGCTACATTTGTTACAAAGTTATTATTTGATAATGTCAGTTAAAAATAAAACAATACAACTATTGATTTTAATAATGTTATTAAATGTTGAAGTTTACATTTAACTAAGATTAATAAATGCTTTAGCTAACAAACTGACAACTAAAAATACTTCTAATGAATTAACGAATGTTAAATAATGGAGCCTTAATGTAAAGTGTGTGACTGAACAATAAAGAATCAGAATATAACAATATCTAGGGTATGTAGTCCAGATTAAAATATAAAATGTTTAAATTTGAAAATTAAGTCTTTAAGTATTTGGTGATGTGATGAGAACCTTACCGAATACAGAAAACTGAATGGCTGTTTGAAACATTTAAATACTGTTTAGTAGCGCAAGTCTGCTTTGTTTACGAGGTTTTCGGTGAAACGGCTGCATTTCTGCTGTTCCATCAGCGCCATCTGCTGTCAGAGAGTGAATGCGCGCCTCCTTCACTCGTTCCGCCATGCGCTGCTCATGCCCTTGTGGTTTGTCTACATTAGTGCCCGTGCCTCTTTGATGCAGCATACAGCGGTGTTGTTCATTTTAAACGGTAGATGGGTAAAATATTCTTAATGCATTCTAAAAATCGGAATAATCAGTAATAAATCATTATTCACTGTATTTTGAAGTGACCACGATAACAATATTGTGCATGTTCATTATCGTGATATCGTATTACCGTATATTGGCACATGTCTAATTGTTAATAGTTACTATGTGAGATTTTTTTTTTACAGAGTTTTAGTGTCAGTACTACAGTAAACTACTATATGATGTTGAATATAATGTATAATATTGCAATGGGGGAATATTTGTGGGTCCTGATGCCAAATGTCTTATGTTGCCAGTAAAAAGTGGCCTACATTTATTTTAAATATATTTAGTCAGTGACAGAGTGCAAGCATATTCATCTAAAATAAGTCTATATTTTCAGCTTCAGAATCATGAATATTTTTATTCTGGTGTCACCATTGTCCTGTGCATTGGGTTAGCAGCACCAAGTCCAAAACTATTCATTTCCAGCCCCAATGTAATACCAAAGTTAGCATTTTAATCAACAGTATATTTTTGTTAACCTTTTACCATGTCTTGGTGTATTGCAATAATATTGTATCGTGAGTTCAGTATCATGATATGTATCGAATCATGACGAGGGTATCGTTACACCTAGTCATTTGTAATTCGAATCCCACTGTGTTACGGTACTACGTCACTAGAAAAGACATTTGCATAATGCCCGCCTATGTTGTGCGTTGTCCATCCATGAACAAATTTATCCGCCCTCAAACATGTCATTTTACTGGCGACTGCTTCTCAAATATCAGAGTTCAATGCGGATTTGCAAAATGCTTGCTCTTGAAAGATGGGTCAGTATTAGTACCCAGTGTATTTGGACCAGCTTGCTCCTCAGAATCACAACCTGTAAGTATGAATAATTATTGACGTATATATTTTCTACCAGGTGTTCAAAATACGTAGTTTTGTTTTTATATTGTGTAAGCTTAGAGAGTTGTTTCAGAATCATTAAAAAATGTGGTGATATCCAGTGTATATATTGAGAAAATGAAAGTGTTTTTGACCTTTGATGCATGTAAACCTGTTGTAGGAGACCTCCAAAACAAAATTGGAATATTCTATTTTATTTAAAGTTAATATTCTACTTTAATGTTTTTGAAAAATTACTTCTATGCTCACCAAGGCTGTTATTTTAGTAAAAACAATAATATTGTGAAATGTTATTATAATATAACTTTTAAAAAAAAGTTTTAATAATCTTAATTTATTTCTGTGATGGGAAAGCTGATTATTCAACATTCATTTATTACTCCAGTTTTCAGGGTAACACAATCCTTCAGCAATCATTCTAATGTGCTTATTTGCTGCTCAAGAAACAGTTCTTAATTTTTATGGAGACCTTTGATAAATATATAGTTCAAAAGAACAGCTTTAAAATCAAAATATATTTAACATTTATAAATGTCTTTGTGGTCATTTGACCAATTTAATGCATCCTTGCTGAGTAAAAGTATTACTAGCCCTGAACTTTGAATGGTAGTGGCAAAACATTTGTTGAACTGCTCCAGATTAGCAGATTTTTTTTTTGACATCCTACAAAGGTTGCAAAAACAAATGACAGAGATAAATACAAATACATGCATACATTTTGTATATGTATTTATTTTTCTCTGTCATTTGTTTCTGCATTCACTTAGATGCCACTGTAGGTAAACCGTACACGCCTGGCTTCTCCACTCTCGAGGCGAACACCACCTGTACTGGTACTGTAGTAGGTGTGGTGAACGGTATGGACCCCCCTGACCAAAGCTTCCCGATTTGTGAGCGCACTACCACAAATAATGGTATGTGATGCTCATAATTGTGAAATGTGATAGTTTGCATCAATCACATGCACATGTTAGCAAGATAAATAGCCTAAATACATCACTGTTATCTTTTATTGGTGTTTTCAGTTAGCAAGCATGTGGTACACACTTACCTTTAATGTTTACGCACGTTGTTTTCACACAGTGGAGTCCAAGCTCCTTGAGGAACAGCCTGTTTCTGAAGAGACTTTACGTGAGTCTCTCAAAAAAGAATTGGAGTTTTGTTTCTCTAGGTAAGTGCAGGCCTGTAATGCGATGTAAGCTTTCAATTTAATGCAACTAAGTAAACCGCACTTTACAGCAACTCTCCTCCCATCAGCTGCGTTTACTGATGCTCCTCTTTCATCCCACAGGGAGAACCTATCTAAGGATCTTTACCTAATATCTCAAATGGACAGTGACCAGTTTGTCCCCATTTGGACTATTGCCAGCATGGAAGGAATCAAGGTCCTCACAACTGACATGGACCTCATCTTGGATGTCCTCAGATGTACGTGCCTGTTTTGCATTTTACATCTATGCTTGAATTTATTTTTATTTAATCAAAGTAAACAATTAATATTGCGCTCACAGCATCTCCTATGGTCCAAGTCGATGAAAAAGGGGAAAAAGTGCGGCCAAATCACAAGCGTTGCATCATCATTCTGCGAGAAGTCCCTGAAACAACACCTGTTGAGGTAAAAAATATCATGAAATGGGATAGCTTGGGATATTTTGGGTATCATTGGATTCTCTCATATGTGTGTGTTGTTTTGTTTTTTCTCACCAGGAAGTGGAAGCCTTGTTCAAGAATGACAACTGTCCCAAGGTGATAAGCGTGGAGTTTGCACACAACAACAACTGGTACATTACATTCCAATCAGATACAGATGCTCAACAGGTATGAATTTCTGTTATTATTTGTAGATTAAACCGATTGCTTGCCCTTGGATTTGAAACTAATTGTGTTTTTTGCTTCCATCCAGGCATACAGATATTTAAGGGAAGAAGTGAAGACATTTCAGGGAAAACCAATCATGGTAAGTTGTATACAATAATGTGGGGCAATAAATTTGTTTACATGGCAGATGTGTTCTTAACTTTTTGTATTTCCTATTCTCAGGCCAGAATAAAAGCCATCAACACATTCTTTGCGAAGAATGGTTACCGCAACCTGGACTGTAGTGTGTATCCTCAGCAATCTCACACTCAGTCGCAGTACAGCTCCCCTCTCTTCATGCAGCCTGTTTACAGCCCCCAGCAGCAGTACCCACTCTACGGCATAGTACCTCCTACTTGGACACCATCTCCTACTCCATACTTTGAGACACCCCTGGTAAAACTTATTTTGACTAAGGATACACCTCACACAATAAGCCAATAATTGTTGTTATAAGTTGTTTTTATATTTCATTATTTTAAAGTATTCTATTATGCTTTTTTGAATATCGTGTTGGGATGTCATGAGAACCAATACTTTGGTACCAAGTCAGTATCAACATTTTAAAATCCTGATGGTTTTTCTGCAGTACCGATTTTCTCTTTTCTTTTCTTTTTTATGACTTGTACAGTATTGCCAAAGCATTGGCCATTACATGAGCAATGAAAAATAAAATACATAAACAAATACATAAATACATTTTTATAAACAAGAAAATTATTAACAAGAGAATAATTAAGATGATTAAATAAAATAAAAATACATAGATATATGCATACACAAAAAGCTTTGTACATTTGTACATGCATTCAGACAAGATAAGAATATTTCTTACTTTAGTTTTGTCTACTGGCTGACTCTCTTAGTTTGTGACAGGCTGTTAGATATTTTGTTGCTGTTGCAATCAAGCTAGAGTTTTCTCCCAGAATACAATGCCATACAATGTCTGTGCCGACCTCTCTCTATAGCCAGACTGTGGTCACTCAGCCTGTATTTGGTTAGGGTCTTTCTCACTTTATGCTCTTTCACACAGCTCAAGCATTCTGTTGGTCTCTTTTCAGGTGTAAATGTTTCCGTCTTTTTTTGTAATTTAGTGGCCTTCTTTCCAATAGGTAATCGTAATTTTGTTTTTGTAATTGTATAATTTGGTTGGGCCAGCTAGTTTGGGTGCTGTGCTTGTGTGGGTGTAGCTTCAGCACCAGCTGTGTGAGAGCGCTCCGGTGCCGGTTCTGCTCCTGACACCGCAGGGCTTTAGCCTGGTACGAGCTCGGGTCACTGCGTCTGTGCTTCAGGTGCTGGTAGAATTTGCTTAAGGGGCATTGTCCTAATTCAGCTCTGCATGAGTTGTTTGGTGTTGCTCTGTTTACTTTTAGGATGCTTTTACAAATTTGGGTATTCAGAGTTTCAATTTCTTCTTTCTCCCATTTTGGTCCCCATATCTCACTTTTTAGCCAGGTTTGAATTGGAATTTCATGTCGAATTGTATTTAATCATGTAGAAGACCCTCATGGCGTTTGCTTTCAGCTCATTTTTAACTCCGTTTTAGTCCCAGATAGGTGTATTCATGGGTGTGTCGGAGGACCTGGTTTCCTGCTCTGAAGATGTATTTATTTTCCCTACACCTGGATCTATTTTGAAAAATCATTATTTTAGTTTTTGCTAGGTTAATTTTAAGAGCCCACATTTGACTGAATGTCTCCATGATGTCGAGGAGCTGTTGTAGCCCCTCTTTTGTTTTTGACAATGACTAAATCATCTGCAAAGAGGAGACATTTGATTTCTGATTCAGTCAGGGTTGGGCCGGGGGCAGTCAAATTATTAATGCTTTGGCTAATTAATTTATATAAATGTTAAATTAGAGTGGGGCTCAATGGGCAACCTTGTCTGACTCCTCGTTTTTGGGAGAACAATTCTGTCCGTTTGTTCCCTATTTTTATAGTACGTGTTGTTTTTATACATGGTGCTGATCAAATGGTTTTCCTCCAATCCCATTTTCCATTAATGCCAGATCAAATCGAAAGCCTTCTCAAAGTCAACAAAGCAAGCAAAAACTTTGGATTTGTTCTGGTATACATGTTTATTAATGATTGTGTGGAGGGTGTAAATGTGGTCAGATGTTCTGTGTTTGGGCAGAAATCAATTTTGACTTATCCAGAATTTTGTGGGTTTTGAGAAAATTATGCAATCTCATATTAATAATCAAACTATTTCCCCCAGGTTGCTATTGATACATATGCCTCTGTAATTGTTTGGCTCAAATTTATCTCCTTGTTTAAAGATAGGTGTAATTAGGCCTTGATTCCAGGTGTTGGGAAAATATCCTACACTCAAAACCATGTTGAATAATTTTATTGCGGTTTTGAATTTGTCTTTGGTGTATTTGATCATTTTGTTTAATATTCCATCAATTCCACATGCCTTGTTGGGTTTTAAAGCATGTGGTCTCTCTGTTTGCTCATTTACTGTGATTAGGAAATCAAGGGGGTTCTGATTGTCTCTTTCAGGATTTCTAATTTGTTTTTTATTTAATTTCGAGCAAGATTTGTTTCAGTTGTTTTGTACAGATTTTCAAAGTGTGTCCTCCATATGTTCCCGTTTTGAATGGCCAATTCTTCCTGTTGTGGTCTATAGAGAGTGTTCCAAATGTTCCAGAAGTTAATGCTATTTATTGAGTCCTCCATTTTTAAAAAAAAATAATTGTTCTGTGTGCTCTTCCTTTTTTGCTCTTATAGTTTGTTTGTACACTTTAAGAGCTTCATGATATTGATGGCAGAGTTCTTGATTTGTCAGGATCTCTGTGTTTTTGATTGCAAAGATTTTGTGCTGTTGTTCGAATATTGTTACACTCACTGTTACCACTTTTCGTTAGTTTTTTTTTTTTTTTCTCAAATTGCACATGGATGCTGATTGATGGAATATATTGGTAATGTCACTTAGTGCCAGATTTATGCCTACTTTATTATGTGGATATGTGTTGATTTATAAATTTGTCCAATAATAATGTGATAGTTTGACTTTCTATTGCACTTTGATTATCTTTGCTGTTTTTGGTCCACTTGTAGGATTATTGCAGCCTCAGTAATTGAGAGGGCTGTTCGTATGATTCATTGGTTTGAGTTCGTTTTAGAAACAGTGTAAGTTTACAGTGGTCTGACAGGTGTTTGACGACTGACTGTGAATGCTCTGAGATGCTCTGGGTCAATGTCTGTAATGAAATAATCTACAGTACTGTTGCCCAGAAAAGAATTAAAGGTACAATAGCCAAAAGAGTCTCCCTGTATGTGACTGTTCACTATATACAGGCCCAGTGATTTGACAGCTCAAGTTTGTGAATTTGTCATAGTTATTTCTGAGGTGATATGAGGGCAGAGGCTGGCTGGTGTTTGTAATATATATGTCTCCCTGTGTGTTGACAAAGTCTGGTTCATTTCCAGTTCTAGCATTTAAATCGCCACACATTTCCTTTTGTCTGGAAATGGCAGATCTCATCTTGCAGGATGGAAAAGGTTTCTTTATTGTAATAGGGAGATTCAGCCGGGGGTAAGTATGTAGCACACAAGAATATGTGACGGTCTGTGGAGACAATGTCTTTTTGGATTTTTAACCAAATGTAAAATTTTCTGATTTTCATAGATTTGATTGAGTCTACGAGTAGGGATGATCGGCCGATAAACGCTTAAAATATAAAAATCGGCATTGGCCAATATGAAAAAATTATGCTGATATGATAACATGTTGATATGCGCCTGCAATAACTCACGTGTGCAAGGAGTGCTAGAGCGATCAGATCATGTCAGCAGTGTGGTCGTTCTTGACATTCTTGTGGTACTGACTACTAGATTTTTTGGTATTGTGACATCCCTAATGTAGTGTGCAATATAGCTGTTTGTGAATATAAAAGGTGCATGAAAAATCAAGTTCAACCCTCTATGGACACTGAAGCTCGAGTTGCCATTGGCAACAAATAAACAGTGCTTATTTTAGATTTAGGTAGATCTATCTGTATCTAACTACTGGTAAGGTACAGAAATTGAATAATCAAATAACACTGCGTAGTCTTCACTGTATACATTAAATAGATGAATCCTTAATAAAGTTATTCAGTCAAGAGCAATGAGTTATTTTTGCATTCAGTCTTTTGTTGTTTAACACTAAAAATAGACACAAGCAGGAATATTAGGCTGCTGTCACCTTGAAGACATAATGCAAGGATCCAATATACTGATACTGTTACACGTTTTCTCAACTGTTTATGTTCTCTTAACACATAGCCAACTATGTTTACTAGGATACTCGCCAAGATGGGCATTTTGACAGTTTTGCGTGAAATTGTCCATTCAAACGCAAGACGTCAAAGAGAGCTTAATTCAGTATTCACGTCCTGTCAGACATGGCTTTCTGGGAGGACAACGTCTTTCACGTCTTCATGCGCTGGGATGTTTCAATTGGCAAGGCTTGTGCAACTGATAAACATTCATGATGATGCAGCACTGGCCCAATCGGGACAGTGACAGTTCTGTCAACTCTTTGCCATCGGGCAGTCCTTATTGTTGAGCCTTGCATTTAGATTTAGCATGTCAATTCTGTTGTATGTGGCTTAAGCCTCTCTTTCTCAATTTGAGTGTGTGTGTTTGAGAGAAATCTACAGGGTGCTCTCATCCAAGCAACGAACTTGTGTGTAAAGCTAAGCAGGCAATTAAATTATCTGCCCTAAACTTATTTTTTGCCTCTACCTCAATCACAGGTGACTGAAATTGTACAATTCCAGTCTCACATCCTGTTATGTAACACATTTGCATAATGCCAGCCTATGGTCTTCATTGGCTACCTGCGAACAATGTCTACTTCACCCTCAAACATTGTAATTGTTGCTGAGGCCTGGAATAGATTGGTTAGTGTTGTCAATGTCAACATGCCAAGAAGAGATATTTTTCAAAAAAGGATGAGGACTCTTGTTGGAATTGGAAAAACAACGCCATCGTTAACTTATGTTCGTCGTATGTGTTTTTTTTGGGGTTTTTTTATTTACCTTGGATGCTTACAAACCTATTCTAGGAGACCTCCAAAACAAGATTAGGAACCTTTAAAACTGCATAATTGGGGGGCTTTAACTGATAGTGACATGCTGTGTTTTTCACAGGCACCTTTTCCCAACAGTGGATTCGTCAATGGATTCAGCTCACCTGGACACTACAAAACTGGCTCAAATTCTTTAAACCTTAGCCGTCCCTTCAGCAGGAACCGGTAGGTTAAGTTGGGCCCTTTCGTTCTACCACCTATTTATTTTGCATGAATTAACTGTATAGCTCTAACCTCACTGTAGAATGAACAACCTGGTTCCGGAAAGTAAAAATCCCATCCATTTTCTTCATAGGGAGATTGCTTTTTAACAATAACTTTTATAAACTTTTAAAGAGAGCCCTACTGTGAGCTATGAGGTTGTTAATCAGTGGTATATGATTTTGTTGAAGCCATTAGACCATATTAGTTCAGCTTCTTTTTTTCTTTTTTTTCGTATTTTGTAGTGGAATTCCTGGTGAAAAACTACAATCAGTGTTTGTATTTAACTTGTGTCTGGATGGTTTGTTTCATGACTTGTACTGTAACTTTTTAAAAATTCCTATGGGAAAAATGAATGGAAAAATTACTTAAAGAACCACGGTCACTAAAAAAGTGGGCAGGCACTGTTGGACTCTATTGTAAAGGAAAATGAAATCTAAAATTTGCATTCCCATATTTATATTTGTTTCATTCAAGTACAATTTTCTTTTCTGTAGTGTAAGAATGTAGGCAGTCACAGTGGATCACTTGGATATTTTTTTTTTACTGTTCCCACAGTGTTCCACTCTATTCAAGAAAGAATGTAATAAATGCCTTCAGGTACAACTTCAAATATCATGTATCAACAATCATCAAGCCATTCTTACTGTCCTCTCCAGACAGCTAAAATACCAGCTTTGGTGTTCAGCTCTCCAGCTCTGAAAATTCTGGTTGATTAACAAAACAAGTTGGGAAGGGTTGAAGGAAATGAATAAAATATGGGGCGACACTCTACAATGATTATCGACTTAATCCAAACCCTCTTTCAATCACACAAAATGCATATTATGCAACTTCTGTCAGAAATTTAAGTACTCTTCCTTTATCAGTGCGTCTATTTCACTCACATGCATTTTCATAATTCATTAACATTTATTTTGTTTAAGAGGTATTTTTACTATATTGGTGCTCAAATCATCACTTACAGCTTTTAATGTTGAATGATCTACTTGAGCAGTGTTCAAACATTTCTGTCTGTTTTATTAATGGAAAGCATTTAGATTAAGGGCTGTCAGAGATAACGTGGTTTGATTTAAATTGTAGTGCATGCAATTTTGCATTAAAGTAAATGTTAACTTACTAAAAATGTTAACTAAAAAATTGATATTTGAATCGATGTACAGCCCTAATTTAAATCCCTGAAGTGGGTTTTACTGAAGACAATAAACAAAAAAAAATCTGGGTCAGATATTAATGCAAGCTCACTGGCAAGAGGAAGTATACTGGTTTTAAAGCCAGAATTTGCCTGTTTGTCTCCATTTTTGTTTTGGAGCCATTGCATGTTGCTCGTATCTTGAAAAGCTATCATCTACATCCACACTTGTACATGTTTAGTAAAAAATGTTTGTATGGACAGGAGACACAGCAGCAAATCTCATGTGGGCTTCTGTTTCTGCTTTTTGAGTAGGAACCATGTGAAGCCTCAGACGAGGGCTAATGATGGACTCTCTTCCACTGTGTCCCCCGTGGCTCTTGTGGATGGACTGTCTGGCCTGCACAGTCCCCAGCCTCCCTCCAGCGGTGGGCCGGTGCTGTCATCCACCGATCTCAACTCATCTTTTCCACACCTAGCTTCCAACGATCTAACTGATGATGGCACCATGGTGGGACGTGGAAGGTTTGTCAGGTTTTCCTTTAAACCTTTAGTTAATTTTAGTTTAGTTTAACCTCATAAACTAGTGCAATTGTGGAGTGATTCAACTTTTTGAAGTTTTAATTTTAAATTTATTCAGATTACATATTTTGTAAATTGTATTAATCTTTTGTTTCAGGAGAACAACATACAGAGGCACTCGAAGGCGGCGAGAGGATGATCGCACAACAGTAATTTGTTTTTGCGTTGCCGTTTACTATTAAGACTCCTTTTTATTTATGCCCACTTAATTTTTTATTCTTATTTGTTTGCACAGAGACCAGTTCCCCTGTCTCAAGTGAAGGTTCCGCCCCCCAAGTTTGACCTGGCCGCCTCCAACTTCCCTCCGCTGCCTGGCTGCTCTGCCAGTCCGCAGGGGGAGCCTGTGCTGGAAAACCGCCTCTCCGATGTTGTACGGGGCCTGAATAGGGAAAAGGTTTGTTGCTAAGATAATAGCATTTTTACACCACTCAGATTGGTTTTGTTTTGTTCATTGCTTGTTTTGTTTCTCTCCAGCAGCAGGATTCAAGCAAAGAGTCTGCTGTGAGTCCCGCAGGCCCAGCCTCAGAGGAGACTGTCCCCAGGCCCACCCAGCCTGTTGCCAAGATGACTGCTCACGTTCCTGATCCTGTGACCTCCAGGTAAGCGATTGTTAAATGGCTGGCATTCTAAAAAACTTGTTTCAATCAGTGTCTGAGTTTTGCTACTTGTTCTGTAGCTCCAACCACCTGGAGAAGAAACCAGAGAACATGGAGCCTCCGGTCTATAAAGAGACGTCTGTGACCTCTGCTCCTGTCGCAGCCGTGCTGCCCACCCCTGCCCCAACAGCACCTGGTCCGAAGCTTCAGCCTAGCTCAGCCCCGCCTGCAGCCCCTCAATCTAACACTGCCCCCTCCAGCACCCCGGCACTGGTGAGTTGTAGTTTCCCTCAGGCTGACAATATAAATGTAGAATGGCCAAGTAGTCAGTGGTGTCTTTGGTCTTCCTGAAGAACTCTAGACTCTCTTCAATGGGAATATAGGTTTAAGTTCCCATTCCTCCTTTCTTTTTCTTTTTTTTTCTCCCTCCACTTTTCCATTCTTTGTAGTCTGCCATACAAATTGAACAGCCCTGGTGTAGGTGTTTTTTATTTTATTTTGTAATATTTACATAGTTCAATGTATGAATACATTCCAGTGATTTAAATTCCATTGTTTTATTTTCCACAGTTTTCTAAAGTTCTGTAACCCATCCTTGAATACGCCTCAACGGCCTCAAATGCATCTCCCAGTATTTAAAGGCTAATGCTAAGTGTTAATTTTTCTCTTCTCTTTAGGAACCTCGCAAGCTTAGTTACGCTGAAGTATGTCAGCGACCACCTAAGGATCCCCCTCCTCCAGCATCCACTTCCAGCCCCAACAATGCAAGTGCACAGCCTTTGAGAGAGCTGCGTGTCAACAAGGTGGAGGAGCAGCCCTCCAGCCCGGCAAGCAAACACGATCGGCCTCAGGAAACGGGGGGCAACTGCAAGGCCAGGGAGGGCCGGCTGGCCCGTGACTCCCAGGGCTTTTCTCGCAGCAATGGACCCCCCAGAACCAGTACAGGGGGATTCAAGCTACGAGAGCAGCAGAGACGCCCTCCTTTCGGCCATCGCGGTTCCCCCCAGGGAGGTTCCAGACACACTGGAAAAGAGCAGAACATCCCCCCCATATCGCCAAAGTAAAGACTCTGAACAGAAATCCTTAATGTCTGAATATTTACAAACACACAGACACACACACACACACAAACATATATAAGATATTTATATATATATATATAAATATAAATATCTTGTGAAAATATATATATATATATATATATATATATATATATATATATATATATATATATATATATATATATATATATATATATATATATATATATATATATATATATATATATATATATATATATATATACACATACACATACATACACATATATACATATATAAGAGATGAAAAATGATATAAAATTAAAAATGGTATTCACCTCTCCTGCCTGGAGCACTTCCAGAGGAAAAGTCTCATGAAGTGACAATGCACAGACTGGGGTATCCAGGCAAAATGGGCATCAGAAATTGGAAGCAGTTGTTGCTTGCTGAAGGACGCCATCAAATAGGAAAAAAAAAAAAAAAACATTTTATGCTTCTAACTTGACAATGTCCCTTCAGAATGTAAATCCATGTGAATTTTTTTTTCTTGAAAGGAGGGTGGCCTCTCATAGCCCTGCTCGGGAGAGGTGTGAAAGTGGGCGGTCTGGTGGCCCTGATGGTGGTCTGCAAAGAGCATATGCACTAAGGAAAGGAACATGCATAAACGATGTCATGTACCTATACAAAGATATCACTTTGACATGCAATGATTCATCTATCTTTTCTTTCGTTTTCGGGTTAATTCATTCGCAATCACAGGACACTGGGCGCTCGACCCCTGGGGTAGTTTGACCTTGTAAATGAACCTTTGTGTGAAAGGATGCGGTTTGCTTTAGAGTCGATTCATCTGGGAACTAGATCCCATGTAGAATATATGGCGCGTGCTTGAGAGTGGATTATTTCGCAAGTATCTTTAGGGCTGACAGTGCGATTTGGTCTGGAGTTTTGCATTAGTTTGCGTGACATACTGTAGCTTGTGATTAACTCTGTAATGGGCGCTCGGATTTACTTGCGATCAATTTTGGAGCCTTGTTAATGATTCAAATATATAGCCTACTGTCACTTCATGAAGTCAAAGCCTGCCAATTATGATGCTGTTATGTCACTGATTTGCTGATGGGTGAAAAATTTTCTTTTTTTTTTCTTTTTTTTTATGTGTGATTTGTCATTTATTTTTGTAGTTAGTTTGAGTAACCAACAGCCTGTGAATGATAACTTTAACAGTCAGGTACATAGGCACTCATGAACTTTGTGTCATCTCAGCTTTGTCCGTTTTGTTTTTGTGCATTCTCCTTCCTGGACTGCTTTGAGCATGCTCAAATATCCTGATAATCAATCAGGTTATGTTTACAACAAGGTGATGGCTGTTTGGGCTAATGCAAGGCAGAGTCAAGAATTATGTTCATTAAGTGGATCGGTTCTGATTTAGAGGGTTTCCTATTTTCATAATCAGTATATTCAGAGTTGATTAATTGGATGGAGCTGTTGGTCATGATAATATATAGGTCAAGCAGGTCTGAAGTTTAGTTCCTATCCATTACTGTTGAAATGATAAAATATGGTTACCACTGTTATATCAAAGTGATTTGTTTCTTAAGGCACATTCATCACCATCACCTCCTTGTGTTTCAGTGGAAGAAATCTGGAGTTTATCACCTATTGGTCATGTGGAAACCAAAATCAGCGGTCTCTTTTAAAATCATTTTTATTGATGATTTATTTGTAAATGTAATGATCACAGTGGGTTATCTGGCTCAGGGGTGACATGTCATCTCATTCCTGTCACTCAAATCTGTTTCGGGTCTCACATTTATATGAACTTCCAATTCAGTCATTTCATGGCGTTTTATAGTTTCAAGGAGATGAGATTTAAAAGAGAATTGAATGTTAGAAGCTTGTTATCACCTGAACGTGTCCTCCATGAATTGTAATACACACCCCTTATTTAAACGACTACAATTCTTCCCTAAACAGAGTGTTTTGATTGTTGGATAAATGGCAATATCTGTTAAAAATCCTCGTAATGATTGCTGCAAGGTTTCTTCTAGCTTTACCATGGTTGAAGTGAGTGTCGTCATTGCTATGCCAATGCCAGCGTGTTCTTTTTGATAGGGTGGCATGTGTATGGGTAATTAGAAATTGACAGTTGCTTTGGTAAATGGTACCTGATAGTGACTAAGTCGGGAATATGAATAGCAGGGATGCGTTCACTACAACACCAAAAAAGTGCTGTGGTGAATTGGTGCTGTTATTTGAACGTTTAATCAGGAGGATACAGTATTGCTGTTGAATTCATTGTAAAGTATTGCTTTTAAAAAATTGATTTTTAATTTATTTTAATTCTGATGTCCATCCCCCATGCAACCCCCCCTGTCCCTTGTAAGTTTATCATGACTATGTACAAAAAACATTGGGAGAGTCACAGATTTAACTTTTTTTTTTGAGATTTCAGCAGAAAAAAATACTTGATGCATTTACTAGAGGCTTAGTAATGCGGTAAATAACAAATCACTGGGGCTTTTTTTTCTTGTTTTAATTAATGAATATGAGCAGCTAGTGGTTTAGGATAATGAAATGCACTAACTTGTTTAAAAAAAAAATCTTACTGTTATGTAATGTGAAATTATAATAGGAGCATAAGGTAATGATATTGATGTTGACAGGCTTGCAAAAATCTACAGAAAATAGCAAATTTCTCTTTAATGTTTGGGTTATTACTGTTAATTGATTTAGGGGTTGGTGTGGCAAAGGGAAGAATTATATAACAATGGATTGAAGTGAGACACTAAATTCTAGCTGTCTGCATAAAATGTCACAAAAAGAAAATAAATTATTTTGTTTTGGCCTTACTCTTGACTGATTCGTTTGCGGCATTATTTCCAATTTATGTTGAACTGTTTTGTGTTGCCTTTTGTCTGGTTCAGAAGAGATTTATAGTCAATACAAAAAACATTTACAGATCATTATTTTCCCTAAGAAATGTTGTTTAGTCAGTAGTTTGTTAAAGGGTTAGTTAACCCAAAAATGAAAATTCTGTCATTAATTACTCACCCACATGTCGTTCCAAACCTGTAAGACCTTCGTTCATCTTCGGAACACAAATGAAATGAAATTTACACTACGTCGCCGCTTCATAAGATTAAGGTTGAACCACTGGAGTCACATGGACAATTTTAACGATGTCCTTTCTACCTTTCTGGGCCTTGAAAGTGGTAATTAAATAGCTGTCTATGGAGGGGTCAGAAAAGCACTCTGATTTCATCAAAAATGTCTTCATTTGTGTTCCGAAGATGAATGAAGGTGAATGAGGGTGAGTAATTAATGACAGAATTTTCATTTTTGGATGAACTAACCCTTTTTAAATTTCCAATATATGAAATTAAAGAGTGAGTTGATTACTTTTTCCATTTCGTTATCATACGCCATCACCCTTTAGCTCAAGAAGCCCACTGAAGCTAAACGGGTACCTGTACCTGGATGGGAGACCTATACTGTGCTGTATACTGTATACGAGCACTGTACGTTAAACTGAAGTCCTGACTCTCTGTGGTCACTAAAAAAAAAAAAATCCCATGGTGTATCCCTGCGGTGTCCTGGCCAAATTCCCTCTATTGGCCCTTATCAATCATGGCCTCCTTATTGTCTCCTCTGTCTCCTCTGTCTCCTCTGTCTCCTCTGTCTCCTCTGTCTCCTCTGTCTCCTCTGTCTCCTCTGTCTCCTCTGTCTCCTCTGTCTCCTCTGTCTCCTCTGTCTCCTCTGTCTCCTCTGTCTCCTCTGTCTCCTCTGTCTCCTCTGTCTCCTCTGTCTCCTCTGTCTCCTCTGTCTCCTCTGTCTCCTCTGTCTCCTCTGTCTCCTCTGTCTCCTCTGTCTCCTCTGTCTCCTCTGTCTCCTCTGTCTCCTCTGTCTCCTCTGTCTCCTCTGTCTCCTCTGTCTCCTCTGTCTCCTCTGTCTCCTCTGTCTCCTCTGTCTCCTCTGTCTCCTCTGTCTCCTCTGTCTGTCTCTAGCTGGTGTGTGGGGAGCGCACTGGCGCCATTGCACTGTGGATGCTGCACACTGGTAGTGGGTGAGGGGAGACCACCTGATATGATTGTAAAGATATGTTGGGTGCACAGTAGTATGTAAGAAAAGCGCTATAAAAAGATCTGTTTGTTCATTTCATGTGAAAGATATTTTTTGAAAGAAGTCACTTATGCTCAAGGATGCATTTATTTGATTAAAAATACAGTAAAAACAGTAATACTGTTAAATGACAAAACAACTGTTTTCTATTTGTAATAATTGTAATATATGTAATGTATTCCTCTGATATCAAAGCTGAGTTTTCAACAGCCATTATCCAGTGATCCTTCAGTGAAAATCATTTTAATTTGCTTATTTGATGTAACATTGCTTCTTATCAATGTTGAAAACCGTTGTGCTGCTTAACTATTTTTTGTGTACACACACACATACATATACTTATACATACATACATGCAGTGCCCTAGTGCATAGTATTGGGATAGTAAAGACAAAATTGCTCTGTTTGCTGTAAAGACATCTGTAAATTAAAAGATGAATATATGAGACAAAAGTAGAATGTCACATTTTATTACTGGCTGTTTCAACATGCATATTTTACCAACTAAGACCAGTTTCATCCCATCTAATGTGTTCAAAAGTACTTGATTCAGTACTTGTGTAGTATCAGTTCTATCCATTGCTTCACATTCTGAGTCTGTGTTTGGTGACAAAACACAGCTAGGATGAAGACGAGGGAGCTGACTTTGAGAGAAATGCAAGTTACTTGGGTGATAAAAGAAAAGAGAAAAGCAATTAGAGCTATAGCAAAAAAAACATTGGGCAAAGCCAAATCGGCGGTTTGGAAGGTCTTGAAATAGAAAGAAACCACTGCCAACTTAAGCAACTGTCAGCTACCAGGTCGACAGCAGTTGATGACAGACAAATCACAAGAGCGTGTGAAAAAGAACCCTAAAAAGAACTGGCAGTCAAATGACCAGCAACCAAAAATTGTGGAGAAAAAAAACTGCAAATGATCCAAAGCATACGACCTCATCTGTAACGCATACTGGAGGTACTGTCATGACGTGCATGCGTGGCTGCCTCTGAAACAGGCATGACCATGGCAGAAAAGCATCTTTTTTTTAAGAAAATGCCACTAGGGCTCATTGAAATTCTTAATATTATAACAGGAAAATGACCAGAACTGCAAATTCAATCAATGCGTTTATCATGGGAAAGAAATGGAAGGTCTTCGATTGGCCAAGTCATTCTCCGGATTCAAATCCTATTGAACATGCATTTCACCAGCTTATGCAGCTTGACTGCATCAAAGGCTTGGCAAAACTTTTTAAAGGATGAAACCAAGTGATGTCTATGGGTTGCAGACTCACTGCTGTGAATACATGCAATGGATTTGCAACTAAATACTAACTTTTACATTTACTTTAAGTTCAATTGCTCACATTGGATAGGGGGATGCAACTTTAAAAGCGCTGTTCTTCTTAGTTGGTGACATTATTTACTTTTGCTTCATATTCATCTTTTAAACATATTTGGGTTGTTGATGTGACATGGCATTTTCACTGTCACACAAGATAAAAATGAATATAATTAGTATTGCCATCATTTAAAATGCAGTAAATGGTTAAACATTTCTTTGTCTTGCACGGACCTGTTGATATAAAAACTGCTTTGTCTTTAGATTTTTAAATGTTTTGAGCCAAATCAAAAAATTATCCTATTGTGTGACTGTCTCAAGCATGGTTCAATAAATTTCAACTTTTATAAATTAAAAAGAAAAGCATACAAATGTTAATAAATACCTCTGGCAAGTGTTTAGTAAATGGCAATAATTCTTTTCAATCTATATATTTCTAAATGTTTAGGAACTTGATAGATATTGTCACTGAAAACCATGTCCTCCAGTGTGACACCATACCCTGATTTTAAATTGGGCAATTCCACTGACAAGTTTAATTAGTTGAAGGACCCCATTCAAAGTCGCCCATGACATGTGCACATGCTAAGATTTTGTCTCAGAATTGTTCAAATATTTAACTTTTTTGGAACCACTATAAAAGTGTTAATTTCTGTTGTCCTTTGGTGCAACACCCCTATATTCTTAATTCTTTCTATGTCACACCATATAGGACACATTTCAGTAAAAAAAAAATCAGAAAACAGTGAAAGAAATAAAGTTAGTGACCCCTTATATTTTCTCAAATATCAGATTTCACACTACATAATATGCATTTTTTTTCTTCAAAAGTGTTTTACAAAAAAAGCATTTTTACTGCTTATTTGTCAACTACCCATTTACAGATGTCTTGACTTCACAGCAAACAGAGCGATTTTGTCTTTACTGTACAAATACTTATGGAAGGCACATTTAAAAGTCTTTACTGTCACTTTTGATCAATTTAATGCATTTAAAAAAACTTGCTGACCCGAGAACTTTTGAAAAGTAATGTATAAGGGATAATATGCAGAGTGTTCATTGTTTTCACAAAAATAAAACCCTAACATTGTTAGAAATCATATGTATAACATAGGGGCATACATAACACTACTTTATGTTGGCTAAATTGCCATTTGGGAGGGCAAATTTTTATTAATTTTAAGCATTATGCATCTTTTGGGATATAGTTATATCACTAGATATAGTGATCTCAGAACCCATCGAAAATATGATTTACATTAAATTTAAGTAATAACACTGCTTCATTTTAAGTACTGTAACAGGAAAACAATAGGGCACTGAGTGACATAAAGTGACATTCACTCAGGAGCCCCCTCAGCACAGGGTCCGTCGTGTCTATATTTGGCACGAACAGTACGGTATGTGAAGAATGACTTCACACACATACAAACGCGCACAACTAATTTTAGCCGTATTTCTAGCCACATTTCCAAGATACAAATGTGTTTCGCCAATAAAAACAAACGGATAAATGGCGTTTAAAAATATTGTTTATCACTTCCTCTCGTGACGTCACTGTGTTTGTGTTGAGCGGAGACACTGGCAGATTAGCTACAAACCTGCAGCTGTTTTCACTTCGTGCAGGTACTGTTTTAACATCTAATCGTCTTCGATTATATACTTTACGTTTTGCTTTTTTTCGTGCACTCGAACCTAAGAAGATCCAGAGGTAAGAACATTTTATTTTACGTCCCGTGTGTCGAAACTAGCTCCAAACGGCTAGTTCACTCCGGTTAGGAAACATACAGAAAGGAATAATAAACATGAACACAACACTGTCTTTTTAAAAAAACATCTAATTTATATGCAACCAGACATCTTTGTTTACTAGCAATATTAAGCTGCCATGTTTTCGACTTTATTTGCTTGTCAAAGCTTGTGTGTTTTTGCTAGCTGAATGATCTGTCATGCGACCTTTTGTTGACAGCATGACAACAGGACGAGACGAAACAGCACGCAACCCGTTTGCCTTATTTATCTGCATAACCAGGCTCTATATGCATATTTTTATTAACATTTATGAGACAGGATCGAGTGTGTCAGGCACCTGCTACACGCAGAATAAATGTTTTATGAGTATAAGCGATATGTCAATGGTTTTCATGGCTGAAGCTTCATTTAACCCACCAGAGTATTGCCTAGACCTAGACGGAGGACCGAAATTTGACTAAATTAAAAATGATTAAGTGTTTCGAAGAGGTGCAGTTTTTTACCCTTATGTCATATGGACAAAGAAAAATAGAAATTAATGAATGAATAGATTTTAAAATTTAAGGAGTGAAAAATGAAATGCATAAAAGCAACAATCTATACGTGATGAAACAATAAAAAATGGGTATTTATGTAAAATTGATCCAATTAATGTACTTTTCTTTTTTTACATTAAATTACAGGCAGATGTAAAAACAGTACTAGTTTGAAAACAAACATTTATCATTTATTTATTATTTGATTAATATTAGTATGACATCTATTTATTTTATGTATTTATTTTGATAAGTTAACAATAATATTTATGTTTAATATTTATAATGTTTATTGACATGTATCTATATATTTAGAGATTTGCCCGATTATTGTTATCATTAAATATCATTAAATAAATTGTACAAGTGGCAGTAAAAACACCCTCATTGACAATCAGTAGTGTTAAATATTAATTTGTTATTAAAGAGAATGAATTATTCCTAATGTAAAGATATTACTTGTTCTGTCAACATCATTCTCTTGTTAATGTTGTTAATCGTGTTGTTTTTTTCTAGGATTATTTTTCTCACTTTCACAGCCATCTCATCTTGGTGTGGCGTCACCCAGTCTGGGTGAAATGTCCTTTAGTTCCACATGAGCTCTACTATGTGGTACATCATGCAGAGTATTCAGAGCAAATACTCATTGTCGGAAAGGCTCATTCGAACCATAGCAGCCATTCGATCCTTCCCACATGATAATGTGGAAGACCTTATACGCAGGGTAAGTTCTGTTACCAAAGCTTTAGAAAACTGTTTCATATATTGCATTCTGAATGAAAATGTGCTCCTTTCACAGGGAGCAGATGTGAACAGGATGCATGGCACACTGAAGCCGCTGCACTGTGCCTGTATGGTGGCTGATGCTGATTGTGTGGAGCTTTTGCTGGAGAAAGGCGCAGAGGTACATCACAGAACTTAGAGACCAGTGATTTCCCAAAATCCAGCGTTTTGACTATTTAAAAGTAAAGTGTGCAATTTTTGTGCTTCTAGTGGTGAAGAACTTGTTAATGGGTCAGTGACAAGTAAGCAATTATACAGTACAGAATTGGAAAGGTCTTTTAAAATCTAGTTTAAAATGTTCTCATATGTTTACCTTGACATTTTTACAATATATATTAGTGCTGTCAAATCAATTAATCGCATCTATCATAAATGTTTGTGTGTGTGTGTATATTAACAAACTTTTCTGTTAGATGCGATTAATAGCATTTAATTGATTTGACAGCACTAATATATGTTGTTGTTTTTTTTCTTACATCTTAAATACATGTGAGTATATAAAACTTAATCTTTATTTTCCAAAAAGTTATCAAATGTTTTTAAAGGTAATAAAGGTCATAAAAAGCTCAAAATATCTTATTCACTTGGACTGTCAATCATATGTGTGCAGTAGTCCTCTCTATGGTCCTCTCCATCATTTCCTGTTTTGTTTTTCTCCTGCATATTATTGCATGTTGGTTGCACCATATGACTTTTATTTGGCAGACAAAAGCTTTTCAAATATTAAAAAAAGCGAAACATCTATAGATACAAAATCATTCAAAAGTTTGGGTTCAGAAAGATTTTTCAAAAAATGTAAATATTCAGTATGGATGCATTAAAGTGTTTAAAAACTGTAAAGATATTAATAATGTTACAAAAGATTTCTATATCAAATAAATGCTGTTCTTTTGACATTTCTATGCATCAAAGAATCCTGAAATAATCTCAAATTCTTTTTTTAACATTGATAATAAGAAATGTTTCTTGAGCAGCAAATCAGCATATTAGAATGGATGTGACACTGAAGACTGGAGTAATGAAGCCGAACATGTAGATTTGCCATCACAGGAATAAATTACATTTTAATAAATATTTAAATAGAAAACATTTAATTAACTGTAATATTGTAACATTTAGAAAGTAATTTTGTGAAAAAAAGGTTTTTATAGTTTTTTTGATCAAATAAATGCTGCTTTGTGTGCATAAGAGCTTTTTTTCTTCTTACCAAACCCAAACCTTTGAACAATAGTATATATATTTTATTATAATATTTTATCATCAGGACATAGTAGTAGATTATGACAATCTACTTAATATGGTTTTCTTTTCAAGAATTTCATTCTTTTCATGTGGCTTTGTTTTCTTTATTATAATATCATTACAGATGCATCGCCCCAACATTTTTTAAAATTAAAAACATGCACATTGTAGATGATTTTTACCATCTTACTTTCTTACATAGGTAAATGCCTTGGATGGTTACAACCGCACCGCCCTGCATTATGCAGCGGAGAAGGACGAGGGTTGTGTGGAGCTGCTTCTAGAATACGGCGCCCAGCCAAACGCACTGGATGGCAACAAGGATACCCCACTGCACTGGGCCGCCTTCAAAGATAACCCTGAGTGCGTACGGGCCCTGTTGGAGAGCGCCGCATGTCCGAATGTCCGAGATTACAATAACGACACACCCCTCAGTTGGGCGGCCATGAAGGGCAACCTAGAGAGTGTACGTGTGCTGCTCGAGTATGGCGCTCAAGTCCACGTCACCAACCTAAAGGGCCAGACGCCCATCTCGCGGCTGGTGGCGCTGCTGGCTCGGGGCCTGGGCACGGAACAGGAGGAAGAGTGCCTGGAGCTGCTTTGCCGTGCCGCGGGGAGGTTCGAGATCCGCAGGGCCGATGGCTCCTTACCGCGTGAGCTCAGTAAAGATCCTCAGCTACTGGCTCGACTTACTAACCTGGTAGCCCAGCCGCCCTCGTTGCGAGCCTTGGCACGCTGCGCCGTTCGTAATAGTCTGGGAGTGCAGTACCTCCCGTCTGCGGTGAAACAGCTACCGCTTCCAGAGTCAGTGAAAGAATATGTGCTCCTCAGAGACTGAGCGAGAAGACTGTCCTTAATGTCAGACGTGGAGGAGGTAGATGTCTTCTGTCTATGTGAACATGTGATTGTAATCAGACTGCAATCTGAAGCCTGTCATGTACAGTGAGTGAATACAAGAGGAAGTTCCCCTTTTTTCTGTTGCTATAATGTCATCAAGCAAATTCAGACTTGGGTTGCAGTACGATTATGTACTTTGGTGCAGAGAAATAGTGATCTGTTAGGAGAGAGAGGTGTCATTAATGCATTTATGAACCCATAATGTTAAAATAGAAGCAGATAATAACAGGTGAAATATTCTAAATGCAATGACAAGAAAATAATTTAAAAAATATTGTTTACCAGTAAATCCAGTGGAAACAAAATAACACTTTAACAGCACTTAAGTTATAAATATATATTACATTTTTGTGTTTTAAACATCTACTTTAAGTTAGTTTTTTTATGCAGTAATATTTGATGGTTTTTAAAGGTAATAACTGAAGCCTCTAGATACAGTTTTAAAGACAAATAAATATTAACGTTTTTGTTAAATCATTTTATTAGGTTTCCCAGTCATTGAAAATAAGTTCATCCTGGAAAATATGGAGAAAACTTTTCAAAAAAAGTAGTAAATTTGCCACAAAACAACCTTGTTTTACATTTGTTTACTAATCTCTGGCATTTTGGAGCAGGGCAATATAAGAACGCTTTATTGGATTTCAAACCAGTGTCTTTTTCTGTCCCTCTATCACTTTCATACTCTCATGATACATATTTCTCATGAAAACTACCTTTACTGCCTGATTTAGAGTGTTAATTTTTTTTGGTGCTGATGATTGCAGAAAATGAGCTGTGCTTTTACGTTTGAGATGAAAACATTACGAACCTTAACGAGAATCTTCTGTCAATATTGGGAATGTTCATTTTCTTTCAGCCTCACAGTGTCACGTTAGCATGGTCATTCCAAATGTCGGCAGACTGTGAATGGGATGTCTTAAATTAACTGATGTCAACACTTTTCACATTTTGTGAACCCCAAGAGATTTTTTGCAGCTCTGTGTTCATTTCTCTGTTGTTACATTGCTTGATTAAGAAGTATGTAGTGCTTACATCTAGTTTTATGCATGCAGACTAACCAGTAAAAGACTTCATGCATTGTTCAAGCGTTTTACTGCAGTTATTTCCCCAAATCAAGTGAACCGTGAACATGCGTCGTCAATGACATGAGACCTTATATGAGCTGTGCGTCTATATTTTTTTACCAGTAGAGGGCGCTGGAATACCACATGACACAAAACAGTCAGCTAATAAAGCTACAGAATTTTGTAATTTGCCTTGTTTGTAAAATAATAATAATAGTTAAAAAAAAATACATTTTACATGAAAGAAAAATAATGTCACTGTATCAGCCCCTAAGTGAGTCAGGAAAAATCATCTTAGTTATAATTACCATGCAGCCATTATCTATTAAGACTATTTTACATTCATTTTATTAACTGCAAAAAAGTACTTTTTTTTTTTTTTTTTTTACATTTGCCGTATGGTACTACGACCTACGACCACAAAAAACACTCTTTGTGAAGCCATGCTTCTGTTTTCTGAATAGGAAATTGAATAATGAGAAAAGAGCATACTTTCATTGCGTATAATTATTATTTTGATTCCTTGCTTTAGCAAGCACTGTTTGAGTTTTCCATCATGCTTTATTTCAAATCCTGTCCAAGCACAGGATGTCCTCTTTACGAGAATGTAAATCAGGCAGGAAGGAAACTACAGTAGGACTGAATAAAGACCCTCTGCAAATAACCTTCCCGTACTTTCAAAGCCATCACCTTCAGTTTACATCATGGTTTTCATATTCATCATTGCTTGCATAGTTAATCAATAGCAGAGGATTGAATCACTGAACAATTGTGAAGAGAGACAAGCCGAGATTGGGAACAACATATTGTTCATAATCTTAGGGTATGAATAATAATAATAATAATAATAATAATAATAATAATAAAAACATTGCTTCCTACTTTGCCGTTTCAGAATAGGAATATGAAACTGACTATATTTTATTGAGATGTTTTCTAAACTGTTTTAAAGCTTTTTATTAAGAGAAACCGGAGTAACAGAAACCGATGAATTATATTACAATAATTGATGATACATTCTGTGATTCCAGAAGTTTCAACTGTATGTTCTTCAATAAATAGTTGCTGATTTTCAGTTTACATATTTTTTAAACTATTAATACATTTTATGTAATTTAAATTAGATTCGAGTTTGTTTATTGTTTAATATTATAGTATTAATATATATTTTTTAATAGTACCGTACAAGATTTTAGTTATTTACAATTTAAAATAATCTATTTTAAAGAAAGAACATTCACATTCATATTAACATTAAAAGTTCTTGCCAAAATCTTTACCATTATTACAGTCAGAGAATATATCAGCTATAATTCTTTATCATGTATCTGTATCATCATACAGACAGTAAAAGCATCAAGAATGTCAGCATACGGAATTACCAACGAGGTGACAGGATCGTAAACACCTTTTTTTAATATATATGTAACATTTCAGAAGATACAAATATTTTACATATAATGCTTTGAAAAATGTATCGTAAACACCCCAGGTGAAGGACTCGGGTTGTGTGACGCCAAAATCTCGCGATACTTCACGGGGAGGGGCGTGTCAGATTCCAAGAGAGGAGAGAGAGAGCAAGAGAGAGAGTGGGATAGAGGGGCGCTGTGGTAAGTTTGTAAACATTCTTATTCTGTCAAAAATGTGGAATCGATGATTGTCTGGATTTGAAACAATGTCTAAGCGTTATTTATATTCGTCAAAAAGGGTTGTCTGTGATCGTGAGTAACTTTTATGAGGCGACTGGGAGGCTGTCAGATTGGCAGTGGTCTTCCACCGAAGTCTGCGCGTACACTGCAGCTCGTTCAGGGCTCTTGACAAGCGAGGGCAGGAAATATTAGGAATAGAAAAGTGCCCCTAGCCTTTATTTATTACTACTTTATACTACAGAGTTGATGTTTTTTGGGGGGATTTGTGTCAATCTAAGTGTTTTTGCTTATATAAAATGACACATTAGATACAACAGTTATTTTGCTTGCGTCAAAGTACTCTTTGCATACTTTTGTTTCGAGCGGGGGGGGGGGGTGATGGGGGGGTATGAGCGGCCTGTATACGCTGTAAGTCCGTGAATTCCATTTTTTGAGTGGGATTTCCGTCCGCCAATGAGACGCAACTAATAATCTTGATTGATGTTTATTGTAGCCAAACAGCAATGCGATATTTTTGATTGACGCTCACGTGACCAATCACAACAACGGTAGGGCGGGCACATGCGGGAAAAGGCTGGCTTTAAAGTTGGCATGTTCACAAGACATCAAGTTAGCATGGGTTTGCTAAATATTTAGCTACGTTTATTTTCGGCGATGGCAATAGAAACGAACGTTATTTTTTTGGTGTAATGCAGTAATCCAACATTAAAGGTAGAAATTGCACATTAAAGTGTCAGAAAATTATATTTAAACCAAAACCCCGCAAACGTCCCTTTTGTTTTTAGTTGCCATAAGTACATTTCCTTAAACAGTTCTATTTTTGTTACATGCAGAAACAGTCATGATTTAAAGTAGGATACATTTTAGAAATGTATGAGTAGTACTGCTTCTCATATTTTCCACTAAACATTTTTGCTAAAAGGTTTAGTAAATGCTTTGCTGTAATTACTATATGATTAGGTAGATGTTTTTTGTCATGGGTAAATGTAAGAGGTCAACCCCAAACACATGTCAGCATTCTAAATCACAATATTCGCTTGCCATTTAAACAAACAATACTTGTTTATGGCTTGTTTGTTTGCTTTATAAATATGTTATACAAAACAAGCACCTGCTGTTGATCAGTTTGTTATCCCAAGTGTTGTGGGTATTTGGCCAAGATCATTCAAATAAAACAAAGATAATGCGAGCATTTTACATCTTTGCATATATTGCATGTAGTGTGTAGAGACACCCCCAAAACAGCTGATAACAATCAAATTGATTTCTTCTGAGCGTGTCAATGTCCCATCTTAGTGCCCGTAAACACCATCTGTACATCTGAGGACCTGTAATTGTAGATATAGGTCATCTTCACATGGCACTTGCTGAATTCCAATAATGTTACTCTTTGGAATGACTGTACGTCCCCATATAATACATCATCCTCTCAGTAGACATATTTGCTTGTGCACTAGTGAGCATTTTTGCAGCTGTTACAATAATTGCTTCACAACTACTTGATGAATGAGAGCTCGGAGCCTTGCTTGTTGCTTTCGCCTCTGCTATAAGGCATCATGGTGAAGACACAATGTGAAGACGTTTTACAGGAAGGAACTGCATATGCCAGTTTGACGTCTTTCACATGATGAAATCGGCTCTGTTTCTAACTTGTTAAACCATGCTCTGTGATTAAACGTCAGTGAACTGCGAATTAAGGTTTATGTTATGTTTATGTAAGTTGTCCTGGCAACAGTTGTATATAGGATAATATAATTGACAGCACGTTTGTCCGGATGCATCAATAGAGTAATTGAGCAGACCAAATAACACTGTTTCAAATTTCCAGCAGACCAAATAACAGACTGTTCAAATAAAACAGACAATAAGGGTAAACTGCCAGCCGTACTTGAGTTGATTCTGGGCATCCGTGCTCTTCTAAAGTTATGTAATATTTGGTCTGCTCTAAGAGGTGTGTCTAAGAAGTACTGTGAGAGAGCTCTCAAAGATTGAGGGAGATACTCCATTGTAGAAGTAATGAATGGACAATGTGGGTGGCTGGAAAATGTTTTCGTCCATTTTGGCAAACACATCAGGCTTGATGGATTGCTGTGATTTTGGGATCATTAAAATATGATATTCACATGCCATCATGTTGCTGTAATGTTTAGAGAACCAGTAAAATATGCCAAAATTGAGTTGGTATGTCCATTATAATATAATTACCAGCTCTTTCAGAACATTGCCATAGCTTACAGCAATATATCTTGATATTTTTTCCCAGCCTTTTATAATCTTGATGTGTTTTGGAGTCATATCATAGGAACCATCATCTTTCTTGACCATACACTGTAGTTTAATACAAGAAGTAAAATATGGTAAAAAGTTCTAAAAAAGTTATTTTTGCACTTAAGTAACACATTTATTTATTTTCATTTGTTTACACTGCCGTTCACAAATTTATTTATATCAAAATACAGTAAAACAGCATTGTGAAATATTATTACAAGATAAATAACTGTTCTATTTTAATATATTTTAAAATGTAATTTATTCCTGTGATGGCAAAGCTGAATTTTCAGCTCAGTGTCACATGATCCTTCAGAAATCATCCTAATATGCTGATTTTTATTTCTTCTAATTATCAATGTTGATGGTTATCTATGGTTGTGCTGCTTGATATTTTTCTAGAAACTGTTAATTCTTTGATGACTAGAAAGATAGAAATCTTTTGTAACATAAATGTCTTTACTGTCACTTTTGATCAATTTAATGCATCCATGCTCAACTAAAGTATTAATTTCTTTTAAACAAATCGCACTGACCCCAAACTTTTGAACGGTAGTGTATGCTCCGCACCATATTACACAACTATACATTAATAAACAGCAATATTTACAATTAAATTTTAATTACATCAGTGATGCATAATACTATATTGCCAGCAAAATAATTGCAATACATCGTGGATATTTGATATATTTCTACTAAATGCAGGAATGAAGAAAAACTTTTGGCTTTTGTTGACTTGTAGCATGTCCAACATTGTTGTAGCAGCAGTACAAACTGATCTGAAAAGAGTTATCGGTTTTACAGAGGGGGACTTTGGAGGGGTCCACATTGTTCCTAGCAGAATACAGGCCCTGGGGATTGCATTGGGCTACATTGTGTATTTCCTCACCATGGATTTAGCACCGGGCACACTGCAGTCATGCAGACATGGATCTAAAGTTTCATTTGTTCCATTTTCCAAAGCTCAGGTTCACTAAGGTTACATAAATCCAAATCGGCCATAAAACACACACCCCGCACCTCTTATCCCCGACACTATCTGCAGCACCCTTGGCCTTTACCTGCGAGTTACCGAACACCCTCCAAAACCGTTCGTTCCATTCTCTGCTCCCTGCCCCCCTTTTCTGTCGCTCCCTTTTTGTGGGGTCTCCCTTACTCTCTGGCAGCTCACTCTCCAGATTCCTCATTCTTGGCTCCAGCTGGAGCTATTAATACAGTTTGTTTTGTCAGTTTCCTAGCAGACAGCATCAAACAGTGCACGCCTGAGGCAGATTATAGCCGGACCTCGCCACAACGTCCACCTGCTGAGTAGGAGAAATCCAAGTTAACAGCAGGATGCTGCTTGTCCCCATGTCGGACCCAATTGATCCTGAGGAACCAGGCTTTGATTAAAAAAATGCATGTATTTCACAGGGATTTTTGAGAAATTTTCTGTATGATCTGGTATGACTCCTCATTTGTAAGTAATTTTGGATAAAAGCTTCCATTTAATGATTCAATGCAAATATAAATGTAAATGCAAAAGTCATGGAAATCCATTGGTCGAAAGGTGTGGGAACCCTGAATGCATTGCATTTTTAAAAACTCAACCAAAGCAGTGCACTGCTAGTACTGCCAACTGTCTTCCTGTTTAAATTGTTGATGATAGACAAACCCAGCTGTTCTGTTTAATCAAAGATGGATGTTGTCAGAGCCGTGGCCTAGCAACTAGCTCTAGTGCAGGGACACATTGAGCTGTGGTTCTCATGTAGGGGACTCTGGTTTGAGTCTGGTCGTATCAGTTCCCCTTTATCATTTTCTGTCCTGTCTCTATAAAGATAACATTTGGATAGTTTGGTAATGCTGTCATGTTCTCAGGTGATAAATTAAACAAGTCATAGTTAAGATATTTGGGAACTTTATTAATATCTCAGCCAAACAAACTTTACAGATTGTCCACCCTGCTATTTTTTAGTTTATCCATGTTGTGTTCACGTAATAAACGCTGACATGGTTAAAATGCAAAATTGGAAAAGCGGCATTTAAAAGTCACTGTTTCAGTCAACGGTGGAGTGGGCAGCCATTTTTATTTAGCCATTTAATTAGGCCACGACTGCCCCAGTCATTTTAGGTGCAATTTTGTTATATGCAGACTCTTTGAAATGTTAAGAGAATGTTGTTTGATTAATAAAGGGTTTTATTTAGAATTTGTTGGAAATAATTCTGTACAAATGTTCAAATGCTTCCCATGCTTTCATATTGCAAACATAGTCTTAATCATAACAGGAAGTGGACTCCAGAATGTCTTTGTGAATAATCTATTTTGGCTCTATTTTTTGTTTTGGATAGTCCGTTCGGTTGTAGCACACATTGATGCAGGTGGGCCGATCTCTGTTTGTCTGATTTATTGTGATAAGAGAGTGTGCTTCCCTAGTTTGAGGCTTACTGAGATGCGGACACTTCACCAAGGGTATAACGAATGGGTGGTTCTCATTTGTATATAGTCACTCCATGCATTTCTCTGACCAAACTGTCTGTGTGTATTGCAACCAGACCGAAAGCTCTGGCACCAAGCTGTTGGCTCACTTGTAGAGCGTGTGAGGTCTGCAAGGAATCAAGCTGCTTAGCTTGTACGCCACTTTGATCTCAGGCGTAATAGGAAGGGCCTTTCAGGGGCAAACAAGATGCAGTTATTTTCTTTATGGAAAACAGAGCAAGGGTCTTGGCAGTGGCTGCTTATTTCAGCTTGTAACTGCACGTCCCTCCACACGGGACACTTGAACAAAAACACAATTGAAATAATGATGTGTACATTAGTGTTTATGTTTAGTTATATTCTAATCCATCCACCCATCCAATAATCCATCCATCCATCCATCCATCCATCCATCCACCAACCACACACCAACCCATCCATCCAACACCCACCCACCCATCCATCCACCAACCCATCCACCACCCACCCACCATCCATTCACCAATCACCCATCCACCAACCCATCCATCCACCAACCCATCCATCCATCCATCCATCCATCCATCTATCCACAACCCATCCATCCACCAACCTATCCATCCATCCATCCATCCATCCACCAACCACACACCAACCCATACATCCATCTACCAACCCATCCATCCATCCATACATTTTTATCTCAGGACATTAGCATTTTTAAATTTGGCTTTGGCTGGTGTGTCACATCTTGCAGTGTTTTTTGAGCGTCCTCTCACAAGTGTTGTGTTTTAAGACAACGTGAAGTTAAAAATAGTCCTTTAATTTTTAAAAAATGAGTCTTGAGACCACTGAATTATTTCATTCCTTTGTGCTCTGTCTATCTTTTTTTTTAATGCAAAGTGTAAGTTCATCTAATGAAGTAATGTTTTGTAAATGCCTCATAAACAGCATGTGCATATGAGTAATAATTGTGTGTAAAATATATATGTAGTTTTTGTATTCTATTCCATTGGCACCTTGAGAGCAGTTGCTTTTGTTTGCTGTAAACTTTACAGCGTCAGTGTTACATAAATTGGCAGCAACTCAGGCTGCAGAACTGCCATTTTAAATGGCTTTTTAAATTTTCACAGATGACACAAGCTTCACCCACTTAAATCCCTGCTGTTATAGTCAAGGAAGATGTTTGTTTCATTCTTCACCTTTTGTTTGCACTGGTGGTTGTGTAACTCCCCAGACGTCATTCTGAGCTGGTGGGGCATGTTGAAAGTTTAATGAAACTTTCCTCCATTTAAATTTAATGAACGTGTTACTTTTTCCAAAATTCCCAGCCTCTCCACATGTGGACCATTGGGTTTAAAGGAGTGAGAGTGTGGATTGCTGTAAAGACAGATGATAAATTCAACCATCCCAGTCAAGATGGCTAAAGGTCACCACAACTAAATATAAGACGCATGTATATAATGATACTAAATATATATGTGTGTCATTTATAAATAGATTCACAACAAAAGCTGGGGAATGTATTGAATATTTACTGTATATTCGTGATGTAGTCAGTTTAAAATTAAGCAACATTGTAAAGATTAGGATTTAATGCTCTTTATTTGGCCGATAAGTTTACTAAAGACCTAAAGAACTTTTGCCGATTTGCAGTCTGGAGAAGTCTACACTGGTTGCCAAAAGTCTTAGCCAGTCTTCAAATTTTGGGCAGTGAGAGTTGACAGATTTGACAGAAAATCAAACATGTTTAATATTTTGAGACAATTTTAGAACACATATTGTTTTCATTTCTCATGCGTCTCCTAGCAAAGAGACGCATGTTTCTGTCTGAGTTTGTTGTATTTAGAGTGACTGGAAAGTCTGTGATCCTTAGTCATTTACTGTACGATGCCCAGGATTAAATATTTTCATTGCGTTAATTAAGTAAAAAGCTGTTTTAAAAACATGTCTTGATTATGTTTACTATATAGTTTTTCCTGATTAAAGCAAAACACTTTTTAAAAGCCATTTCTGAGCAAATATTGCAAAATGTAAAATTGTGATTTCCAGTAGAAATGCACTGATCGACCGGCCAGGGACTGGAATCGACCGATTTTCCGCATGATCGGCCCGGACCGGTAACTGGCCAGTCAGTTTCCGAGCCAATCCGTTTTTTTGCCAGCGGCACATGCAATAACGTCAGCTGCAAGTTCTCGCTCTCCTCTCTCCTACGGCGGGAAGTGACACAAACCCACCTCACTCCTCACACCTCACTCCTCTCATTCACTCCGGTTAAATAGGGCTTGTATTGCACATAATTTGACTAATTCCCATAGGTTTCGCGCTCACACCAAAAGTGTGCGCACCCATGATCTGTATAAGTAGAGCGCACAAGCCGCCAAGTACCAAAATGAGTAGCGTCCTGCGCTTAAATGGTTTAATACACACAAAATTATGTCAAAATACCCGTCTTGGCGAGTATTCAGTTAAACATAGTCAGTTTTGGAACCTATTTAGTTGAGAAAGATGTGTAACAGTATTAGGGATGGGCAACAGTGGTCGAGTACTCGAGTACTCGAACGTGACAGCGACGACCGGTCATGAAAACGATGATCGCCCTGAAAAATATATTTGTCTATTTTTCTGATTGGTTATTTCGGCATTTTGGGCGGTAACTGAGGTCTGATTGGTTAGTTAGACAGCACGCCTTCCAGACCGGCGAAATAAAGTGAAACTGAAGCGCGCGCTGCAGTGATGCCTGGAATCATTGTGATCATGAAGTGCAAGATGTGCAGCGCCAATCTGTCATATACATATCATTATAATGAAAACAAGATTGTGATAGAATGTTGTAAATTCTCTGTGCTTTAGTTCCCCGTGTATCAGCTGTTAAAGGAAATCCACAATGAGAGTTACATCAGACTAGCGCGGTGAAGTTCATGTGCGCATCCGCGTCCTTTTGTGCAGATGCAAGTTGTAAGATTACTTTTATGTTGTCTATATCTGATTAATGTCATATAGGACGCGTTTGGTTGAGTTTATTAACCAGCTAGCAAAGCTAGCGAGTGTTTATCCTCTTCAGTTTCAGCTCAAATGCAATGCCCGACATTATCGACTCTGGCTTTTTCTTTTTTTCAAAATCATTGACGATATTAATAACGCAGCAGTGGTATTTTGTTATGTTTTTTAACAGTAGACCTATGTTTTATTTAAAGTCGTTTCTCATTATTGATTTGAAAACGCGCAGTGATGTCTGTAATCACTTTTATCATGAAAAATTTAAATTAAGTGCAAGATGTGCAGAGCCAGTCTGTCATATAGCATTATAATGAGAACACGATTGTAATAGTGTTGTAAATTCTCTGTGCTTTCGTTGTCCGTGTATCGGCGTTGTTGTTAAGGGAAGAGCGCATTCAAAATGTGAGTTTTCCTTTTAAACCATAGCCTGTAAAAACTAGCACGGCATCACGTGCACATTTGCGTCGTTTTGTTTTTAGATGTTTACTTTTTCAAAAACATTTATGCATCATAATCTAGTAGTTATTTTTTCTAGTTTTCACAGACAAGTCATGTTTGTATTTGTCAACATTAATTTTCGAAACAGTCTTAAAATAGTTTCATATCTCCATGACGGAGACGCCCCGCCCCCTGCACAAGCCCTGTCCCGAGTACTCGTTTTTTGAGACCTATCGATGATCGAAATGAGAAATTGACAAAAATTCCCATCCCTAAACAGTATATTGGATCCATGCATAAACTCTTAAAGTGACAGCAGTCTAATATTCCTGCTGCTGTCTGTCATGTTAATAAAAGAACAAAAGACAAAGAAAATCACTCGCTGCTCTTGACTGAATATGTTTTGTAACTAATTGTAAGCATTAATCTGAATTCAGGGCTTAAAGTTTTCCAGCACCGTGCCGGATCTCCGGCGTGCGGCGTTTGGCTGGGGAAAAATACATTTAAAAAAAGAAATGTGTTGATACCACATTTGAGTTCATGAGTTCGCCTACCAATGGTTTGAGAGGAACACAGCTTTCACTCTTAACCAAGCTAACATAACCAATCAGAAGTAGAATGGGGCGGGTCTTGTCACTAGTGTTGTCAGATTGGGCAGGTTTTGAATTTGATTGTGCGGGTAAAAATGGGTTTGGGCAGGTGGACAAAATTTGGGCTGGTTTGAGGTCAGTTTGGCGGTTTTCAAAAATCGAAATGTTATAGTCTAGTTTTGTTTGGTTGTTGGTTAATAAACAAAACTCAATTGTGGAACTCCATAAAATCATCATGACACACACTGGCCCCCGCAGAGTCAGCTGGCGTTGGTGTTGACGTCGCCGACAAGCATGCATTTCAGCCAATCAGCGATCAGCAGGCAGACGCACTCATTCATGACTGACAGGATTTTAGCGCGATAACTCGTAGCTGTATATTCAAGTGATCGCTATGCTTGTATCTTACAATAAAGAGTGGGAGAGTGATCCAACGTGGATTACACCTGTGGTGGAAGATGCCTCGAAGACTCTTTATAAATATAACCAACTCTGAGAGCACAGTTGAATGACTTGAATTGAAATCGAATATGGGACTATGACTCCTGTCCATCATCATGTGAACACTGATCAGGACATCTGCAACTTTTAAACCATCTAGACTGCGCTCTACTCGTCCCTGACAGCTGCTGAAAGAGGTTTGAATCAATGATTAATCAGACTGTGCTAAGTGTGTTATGTTCTATGTACTTCACGACGTAACGTTACTATAGTTCTGTCAAAGCGCAACACAAAGGTAAGCGCGTTGTTATTTTTTTGTTGGCGGATTATCGTACAGTATCAATGAATGACGCATTTTGGCAGTGGTGTGTGCATTAACGTGTGAAATGCCTGCTAATTACGTAGTTTTTTTTTCCGATCTCTTATATTACTTTTTGCACTTAAATTGGCTTATTCCTACTGTTGACATTGAAAATTATCTTTTTAAGTCAATTAATTTCTTGATTGTCATTTTGACTGTTTCCACCTGGACATTTTAGTCATATTTGCTAATTCTCTTTAATGTATTTGCCCTTTAATCAATTTTTCTGTGATTTTTTTTTTTTTTTTTTTTTTTTTTTTTTTTTTTTTGGTCATCGACATTATGTTTTAAGGAGATTAAAATGTTACTCATCAACCTTGATTGGTATGGCAATACAATTCTATCACATTATTTTGGCAGTTTTGGGTGTTTTTTTCTTGGTGAGCTTTTGGGCTGGAAATCGTTGACCCAATCTGTCCGTAACCGAATTCTACTAAGCATAGTAAACTGTCTTTGTATATTTCTTATTTTATATTCATTTTCTAGTATTAAATTAAACATTATTTCTTTTGAAGAAAACAATTTCAGAAGTTTCAGGTTTTAGATTGTAGCTCATCTTTTACCCTGTCAAGGACAAAGCTAACCAGCAAAACTTGATATCAAAAGCATCCTAAATGTTATGTGTTTGCACCATATTGTAGTGGTTAACCTTTCTTGGTATTGCTATTTCAAATAGCTCCCCATAATCTGTAGTCTGAAGCCTTGTTTATACTCGACGTGTCCACACGAGCGCAAGGGTGCATGCGGCAAAAATGACGTCATCGTGGAATGGGTGGTAGTGCGCGTTGAGTGCGCAAGACCCCATTTCGCATGGTGGTGTGCAGCGCATTTTTTTTTTACTTTTTGCGCAGCTCCGCATCCGAAGATGCACAAGTTCGAGGTGAATCTAGCCGAGCATGCCGTCTCATCACACCGGCACCCAGTTTGCACGGACAAATTAGTTGCTTATATTTACAAAATGAGCCTACAAAAGCATAAATAAGCCCTTTTATTGAAAATAAAGATCCATGTTTAATAAATAAAAAAAATTAATGAAACTAAATGAAAATGAAATTAGTGAAATTAATTTTAATGTTTAATGAAATTAGGAAATATTTAAGAGATCGTTAATTTAGTTGAATACATCTGTACATACATTTTGTTCTAATGTCACAAGTAATAATATCAAGGTTTACTTAGTTTTACATGATTCTTTTGTAGTGTGGTTTTTGGTGAAGTGTATTAAAATAAATATCGTCACCTGTGTACATTATTCTACTTCTTCTCACCGCTGTTTCCTGATGGTTTATAAAACAATTACTCAGAGTCACCCTCTGTCGTTTCAAAGAATAGTACAACGGCGAGCACATCAAGTATAAACGCCTCGTCCGTTTGGGGAGGAGCGCGTGCAGTCAGTCAATACTGTTGTTTTTTCTTTTGTTTGCCAAATAACTGTATTTGTCAACAGAAAAATCGAAATCGGCCAAGAAAATTGCAGTCGATGCATCTCTTAATTTACAGGCCTGGAAATGTCATTGAAATTTAATTTTAAAAAGTTCATAGAATTTTTTTGTAATCACTTCTAAATGAATAATTAATTAAACTAATAAATTAACAAATTAATTAAAAAATTGGCTAAAAATGGCTTTTTGTGAGAATAACCTGAAATCACAAACGATTGAAAAAAAGTCATGAAAAAACCCTGGATAGCCACCCAGCCCAGTGCTATTCTGAACATAGACCCTATCGTGGATCCATCAGAGTCCAGGGAAGCTTTGGTTTGGTTTGGTTACAGAATAATGTCAAACATGCGTTTGTTTGTGTGGAAGGTGCTGGCAGTTTGTCTGGAATAACTGCAGTGGTTCAGTTAATAGGAAAAGAGGGAGTGTCTACAACGAGCCAATACACACGCATGCCATTTCCCTGGATCCGAGTGGCTCATTCCAGACATGTCTCTCCAGAATTACCATTATTGCACTGTCCGTTCTTCATTTACAACACTTACACTCATTACACTTTCTTGAATTGTATGAAAGCAATCATTTGATCTTATCTCCACGGTAAATCGGTTCCCGGCGTCTGGCAAAACTGTACCAGCACAACTTCTCGATGTCAATGTAGATGTCTTGAGTTCCTGTGAAAAGTGATGAGCGTCTGGGAGTGTGGGTTGCTGATATTTGATCCTGAGAAACGGGTGGAGGAGTTCAGAGAATGGCTGTGGACAAAGGTGTAGAGTGGCACTAGAGTTGTCGCCGCAGAAGATCTTTGTGGAGATGGTGTCAGGAGGACTACAATGAAAAGTAGAGGAGGGGCCAAAAAGACAAATCACGAACGCCGCGTGTCATTGGTCTGCCAGATGCCCCCAGTGTGAAGAAAGTATCACCAGGGAAACTTGTAGTGGCTGCACTAACATGCATGTGCTCGTTTCTTCTCGTTATTTTTAAACACCCGTCACTTCCTGCGCTGAGCGAGGATCCAGGCAGAAGCATCCCTGGAAACGACTGTAGAACTTTTCCTGGCTTAAACCTCTAGGAAAACCCTTCAGTAATGTTCTCGCCTTCTCTTCCACAGTTACATTGCAAAGCCTTTGCAAAGATGGGGGACGACAAGCCTTTTGTGTGCAGCGCTCCTGGCTGTGGGCAGGTAAGTTCGCTTTCACTTTGTCTTGGGTTTCAGGTGTGGGTGTTCTTTGCTGGTTCATTCTCCTCTGGTTATTGAAGAGTGTCGGCGTGCACGTCGTCCTCACAGCTGTACGGTGGCAGCACGTCTGCCTGGCGTGTGTGTGGAGGGAGGTGCACCAGCTGCACCGCTCTGTAAACATGTTGTTTTTGTCACAGGGCCACATTGATGGAGCTGATAGTGCACTTGTGAAACTGCGCTAACGTCTCTTCCACTGTCTGACTCACTCACAAACTTAACCAATGAGTAATCGCAGCTCAGTTATCGTCTACACTTGTATGGTTTGAGTCAAAAGTCCGTGCAGACGCTATGATGTGATTATTGATGCTAATATGTGCACTTATGCTGTGAAGTAGGTCAAGAGGGGTGCACTGCAAAAAATCATGTTTAATCAGTTTTTTTGTCTTTTTTTCCAGTAAAAATATCTAAACATCCTTAAAACAAATAAACAAAACAAAAAAATTTCAAATAAGGAAGAATGTATGTAGATTAAATTTGTTCATTTAAATTTTGTTAATTTAAAAAACAAATAAAACAATTGACAAAAAACTGGGATATATATTATATTATATTATAATTTATATACTCTTGCATAGGTCTTTTTTGTGGGGCTGATAAAAAACAAAAGTTATTTGGTCACAATCGGCTACAAAACTCAAAAGCATCTCTTGTGTTCTAAAAGTACAAAATAAATAGAATATTGAAAAATAAAACATGTGCAGAGATTATATTTTGCAGTCCTGTAGTCTTTTTCTGCCTAGCTCCGGTGATTGGCACATCTGGATAATGTCGTCTGCTCACTACCCCCCTCATTATAACAGCAGAAACAACTTAAAATACTCTGTAATTTATGGTCATACAGATAAGAGTAAGGCATCATTTTAAACTGTATTGGAGCGGTCTATTTTTATTTGTGTACACTCACATCTTGTAAAATAAGTTAGTGGAGCGCATCCCATATATTAATCGAAACTCCGCGTATAGGCTACTAGCAAGCTCTTGTTTTGGGTTGGTGCGTAGAGCGTCTCTTCTTCGCCTGCTCTTTTTCCTGTTGTGGCGGTTAGCAAACAGCGTTGTATTACCATGCGCGCCCCCTTCTGGATTCTAGTGTGGATCGCCTGTGACTGGCTATATTCGTCCTCCGACTGTATGCACCGAACCGTGATGTCCGTACCGTGGCGGTTCAGGATAAATACATATACTGTTCCACCCCTAAAACATATATATGTGTTTTATATATATATATAAGTTATAATAACGTCTTATGCAAATTTGCTTCTCAAATAATTATATTTTCTAGTGTAAGAACTGAAAAACAATGTGGCCTTTGGAGGCTTGTGCTGCTTTGAGGGTACTGAAAACTGAAAGAGGAAGTGATCGAGACCCATCCTACTCAGTGAGACAGTGATGTTCATTTTGTGGTTTTGATCTCTCCCCTGCAGTTACGTAGAAAACAGCATGAGAAATGTAGCATGGCCCGAAATGAGGCAGTTTAACAGTTAGGCTACACCTCGCCTCTCCAGTACTGAATGCAACAATGATCATTTAACCGTTCCGTTGGCAGCATAATCTTGAGATTTGAGAGGAACAACATGAACTTGATTGAATAATTTATGTAAGTTTATATAGTTGTTTGCAGATGTTTCTTTCCGTAATCCACAGGGACCATGACTGTTTACTACTTGCTCTGACCTAGCCAGACTTTGAGTCAGTTTTCCTTACGTAAAAGTTGCCATAGATATTTGAATTTGGGGTCAGTGAGATCTTTTAATGTTTTTGAAAGAAGTCTTCCTTCCAAGGCTGCATATTTTTGATCAAAAATACTGTAGAAACACCGTAATATTGTGAAATATTATTAAAATTTAAAATAAAGTTTTTCTATTTTAATGTATTTTTTTAAATGTCATTTATTCCTGTGATTGCAAAGCTGAATTTTAGACATCATTACTTCAGTCTTCAGCGTCACGTGATCCTTCAGAAATCATTCTAATATGCTGATTTAGATATCAAGAAACATTTCTTATTATTATCAATTTTGAAAGTGTTATCAGGATTCTTTGATGAAGTAGGAATCCAAATATTTTGTAACTTTATAAATGTTGTTACTTAAAAGTATTTCTGAGTAAAAGTATCAATTAATTTCAAAACATCATACTGACCCCAAACAGTTTTGAATGGTAGTGTACATTGACAGTATCATCTTGTCAGGTGAATGTAAGGCTTTTTTTTTTTAAACCACTCAGCTCCAGTAAACCAAAACTGAAGGCCACATAAAGGGAAATAAAGGAGATTGGTTGAAATAGAGATCAGGTTGTGCACATCTGTCAGGCTTTGTTAACACCGGTGTGTAGCTGGATGAGGGGAGTGAGGATTTACTCTACTAGAGGTATTGTTCTTTTGTTGACGAGCAAACACTGTTTGCGTCATACTGAAGTCTATAGGGGTTTAAGATTGTTTTGCTTCATCCCATTGAACCAGATTTTCACGTGACTCCACTGTTTTGTCAACCTATTACTGAAAAATAACACGCTGAAGGAAACTGAGATTTGAGATTATCAATGCTAGTGCTTGTTCTTAGATATTTTCAGAGTAAATTAATCCTTTTTAATGTACTTTGATTATAATGTCTGTTATTTAAGACTAATTTCTTCTGTATTGTAGTCATATTAATATGAACAAAAAAACTACATTTTAATTTGAACTGAAAGCTACACTTTAGCTAGTGCTTGATAGTCAGTTTGTGGTTTCGTTTTTAAAATGAATTCCTGGACGTTTGGGGTCAGTAACATTTTTGAAATTTCATGTCAATTTCAGATAACTACTGTTTTCAATAAGAACTGTTTCTTGAGCACCAAATCAGCATATTAGAATTATTTCTGAAGGATCATGTGAGACTGAAGAGACTGGAGTAATGATGCTGAAAATTCAGCTTTGTTATCAAAGAAATATAATAAAATTTTAACATATATTAAAATGGAAAACAGTTATTTTGAATTGTAATAATATCTTACAATATTACTGTTTTTTTAAATCAAATAAATGTAGCCTCGGTGAGCAAAAGAGACTTCGTTCAAAACCATAAAAAAACTTTTTTCATTTGAATCTACTTTGCATTACAACAATAGATTTTTTTGCCTCGCCATGTTTTTGCTAGGTATGGTATACTAATAGGAAGAAGCTTAACATGTAGGAGCATGTGTACTAACCCTAGGCAAACAAAAACTGTGATTTTATTGTGTAGATTACCATTTCCTGCTGGCAGAACTTGGTCAGAGTATTTATTATTTGGTAGATGACAAGTAACATGCATTGATTAACATGAAGAAAAGAAAGAAGGTTCTATATAGAACCTTAAAGGGTTCTGTCAGGCACTTCATATATAGAACCACTCATCTATATAAATGACTGGATTGCTCATTGTGCTCTAAACTGCCAGCAGGCGGTCACTTTAAGACATAATGCACGGATCCAAAACTGATACTGTACACACGCACTTTCTTTCTCGACTGTTTACGTTCACTTAAGACATAACCGATGATGTTTGCATGTCAAGATGGGCATGTTGACATGATTTTTGGGTCGTGACCACCAACTCTGATGTCTAGATTTACATACTAGCAGCTGATAGGATAGCTACCCTCGCGTGAAACACATCCGGAGCGTATAAATAGAAAGAAACATACATTAGTGGTCTGTTTTATGCATGTTTTTTTTTCACGCATTATTAGAATAGCACTAATTGTTGCATTTCCCAATTGTCACATTTTTCTTTCTTAGAGGAAGATACAAACATAAGATATGGCTACAAAAGAGGAAGTATAAAAAGTCCACTGCAAGGCAAGGCAATCTAGCTGCACTTCTTGTTTGTTGGTGTTAATTAGTTTCTCTGTTTGCTTCAGTCAAGCTGTTGACCTTGTGTTGTCATCATGTGTTGTCCTTGCCAGTAACTCGTCTAAGTTGAGGGAGAAGAAGCTACGAGCCATGCAGTTGTTGTATTGGTGATGCTGGCACATCTAAAAATAAGCTTCTGACACTTGACTGTGTTTCCACTTTGCGCTGTCACGGCTGAACTGTAACTGTGACATGGAGCCAGAAATAGTCTGAAGAAGACTGTGGAGCCCAGTGAACATGGCTTGAGTCAAGAAATCCACTCAGAAAGAGGAAAAGCTAATCCTAGAGGCTCCACCTCCGCATGAGTGGTTTTGGAAAAGGCCGCAAGGATCCAGTAGTGGAGGCGCTTCTTTAAACAACTGTTAATTTCTGCAAACCGTTCTATTTTTAAAAATAATACCTGAACTGAATCACGTTTAATCAGTGTAGACCAATTTTCTAACTCTTATGTGCTGTTTCTTTTAAATGAATGAAACAAATAGAACACAACAAGTGTAGTCCAAATTTCTGAACAAATGACTTTTTAGTTGATCAAAAGCATGCATTGTAGCCAGTGTAGTCCGAATCCCAAGCAAGATATTTTTATTGAATCAAAAACATAACACAACTAGCATAGTCTGATTCCTGAACAAATCACTCCTTTTAAATCAGTTCTTTTTACTGAATCAGAAACATGCGGCTCAAACAGTGTCAAGCAGTGTAGACAGATTCTTGTATAAATGAGTCTTTTGAATCTATTATTTTTAGTGAAACAAAGGCATGCAGCGCAAACAGATTATATTATGTCAGCAAATAACTATTTTGAGTTAAAAACATAACATGTATAGTGTGGTCAGATTCCTGAACAAATGACTCTTTTGAACTGGTTCTTTTTTAGAATCAAACCCATACAAAAACACATTCCCAAATGAATGACTTTTATGAGCCGATACGTTTTAGTGAATAAAAAACATACAGTTTACATCTTACTGTGTAAAATCTTATGTTGTACTTACTCCTGTTGTTCATATTATATTATTAATACTATTAATTTAATATGTAGTTGACAATATGAAAATATGCTGCTTCTATAAAAACTAAGAAAAGTCATCTAATGCTTTTTGAAGAATTGTTTTAAATTTAGAACCAGAATCTTTACATTTCTTTGGATTCATTAGATTTCTATTCCTACTTAGCACACCTATTTCATTGCTATCTGTTAGATCATAGCATTTTAATTCATAATATTCCAAAAAAGCATCTTTAATGGAAATGGTTTCTTAAATATTCATTAGCTGTGTAGCACATGGTTTTAACACCATAACAGCTGTTTTGTTTCAAAGGTAAATATAAAAGCACATTGGAGAATGCATGATTGCCTGTCATAAATGTTAATTGAATACATCTGTGTAGTTTGCTCAGCCCATGAGCTGTTGTGTCCTTAATGCATAACATCATGACTTGGGCACTGGGTCAAAGTGTTAAACCACAAAACTCCACATTAGCATCAGAACTTTTGTCATTTTTGTATTTTTTTTTACTGTTCTGAAAGACATTTTTATTGTGTGGCAAATGTGGAAGTTCAATATTTACTGTGTAATGCTTTAGCTGCACTTCTGAACGGAAGCTTAAAGAAATGTAAGCATGGTAGGTCTGGAGGCTGTATAAGGGTACAAAGGTCAGCTGTGAAACAGAAAGCCACTTCTACTGTAAGTCTTTGACACTGACACTGTATAGTTACATCCTATACCTCAGAGACGTTGAGTAGGGCACGGGTTTGGTGAAAAACGATCATTATGAAGTCCTCTCTGGCCTACATTATCTGTTTCGAAAGACAGATCTTGTCAATGCCACTCCCTTTTTTTCCTTTGGAAATGTGTCTCTGCCCTGAGGCCATGAAATGCTCCTCTCTCTTCTCCTGGCCAGATTTGTCTCATAATCCATCTGTTCATCTGTGTCCCTCTGTAGAGGTTTACTAATGAGGACCACCTGGCTGTCCACAAACACAAACATGAAATGACGCTGAAGTTTGGACCCGCCAGAACGGACTCAGTCATCATTGCAGGTACTTTGCACCCAGACAATATGATAGTAAGATATGACTTATTCCTTTAACATATAATTATATACACATTTCATTATACATACATACATAAATAAATGATATATAAATATATGTACAATTTAATGATATATATATCATATATATAAATAAATAATATATAAAATGAAAAAGGTCTTTTATAATATATTAAGTGTGAAACACATTTAAAATAAATGTTTAAATTACAATTAAAATACAATTAAATTAAGTATAATGAATCAAATTGCGATATGAACTAGGGTCTGTGAATAATAAAGCTCAAAAAGAATGATATTAAAATCTGAAGTCTGCATGTTCTGCATGTCTCTGTGTGAACGAGCGACGCGATTTCATCTACTAAGCACGAGTGACGCTTGTGGTGTTTTCAGCATCAACCATCACTATGAGGACATAAACACAGGAACTGCTCTGTTAACTTCACAAGCATTTCACCATTTCGTTTGGTAAAACTATTGTCATATCATGTAAACACACAATCTCAATGGTCTTCACAACAACCCGTCAAAATGTGATTAATAATATTATTAATTATAATAATAATACAATTTATTAAAACACACAGAAACTCAAAGGTCTTCTTTACAACCCACTAAAATAAAAGTTAAGAAGAAATTATAGAAATTATAAAATAAATGTATTCATTAGAATTGCACAGTACAGTGTACTTCTTAAAGTAGTAATAATAATGATAATAGTAATACAATTTATTAAAACATTATTTTTATTAAGAATATATTACATAAGGTTTCATACATGTTTTAATTTAAACTGTAAACTTGCCGAAAATAAAAAAGGAATTATACATTTTCATTTGATTACATTTTAAAAGATTAACTTAATTGTTAGTTTTATAAATAGATTTAATTACCACCATATATTGAAGTAAATTTGTATTTGCCCGTATAATGTTTTTATGTTCTATGTACTCCTGACAGTAAAATAAGCCACAATAAACCTAATAAATCAAAAGGTCCTGTTATGAAAAGAAGGTGATATACCTGTACCGTGAAACCGACATAATCTTATACATTATAACATACCCTGATACATTATGCATTATTATATTTTTAAAAAATATTGATAGTGATTATGAATATGTCTTTGGTAGGTTCATGTCCCTACCATCCATCCCCATATTTACGCCCATGTTTTTGTGTGTCACTACTTTTGTGGGAAGTGGTAACCAGGAATGCTGGTTTCAGTGGCACTGACAAAACAAATAGTATTTAACAATGCAGTTTAACATCATTACTTTATAGCTATGGAGTGAAGCTTCAGTCCCCTTAAGCTAGTAATTTTAAGGGGGGAAATTCACAATGTGCTGTTTTTTTGTCATGTTAAACTTTTGGGAAAAAACACAAATGTAATAACAGCCTTGAACTCTCCCAGATTTATCATGTTAAATCGTAAGCAGATTTGGTTTGTAATGCTGTGTACTGCCATTTTGCTGCACAGCGGAGTTTATATTGTCCTTGAGGCCGTCTTGCATAAGGAAACAATGAGATCTCTCAATTTCTCACTTTCTATCCCAGACCAGACGCCGACTCCCACTCGTTTCCTGAAAAACTGTGAAGAGGTGGGCCTTTTCAATGAGCTGGCCAGCTCGTTCGAGCAGGAGTTCCCTAAAGGCCATGAAGATGAGGACAAGAGGGCCAAGAACCCGGTGAGCTGCGGGACTGGGTGGAGGGATTCAGTCATACAGTCAGACGTGCTCCAAACATGAGGAGCTCTGGCTGCCTGCTGCCAAAACTAAGATTTATGGACTGTAGACTTCCCTATCAGTTCTCATGTGTAACACGATCTCGTCTAGCCCTCTGTCTGTCTGTCACGTTCTTCATCTCTCTTTCTTTTTTCCATGTAGTTGCCCGCTCCTAATTCAGGAGCACTAGACATGAGTTTGCAGACGCCTTCAGACGTTAAGGTGAAGGAGGAGGACCCAGTGGAGGTGGACTCCTCTCCGCCTGGCAGCCCTGACTCCTTCTCCAGCATGTCAGATAGCAGCAGAGAGCCCATAGGCAGAGGACAGGTACATGCTTTATGCAAACCAAACTATGCTAGAGCAGATACAGCAAAGCCCAAAAGTCTGAGACCACACTGGAAATCTGCGAATCAAATTCGGATTTAAACTTAAAATGTTAGGATTTTATAAAATGTAAAATGAATATTTAAGATTCTGTATTATTTTTTGGTCACTAATCAGGTAAATTTGTTACATTGATCGTGTGAATCTTTGTACAGACAAGATTCTCTTTGGATTGTTTTCAAATCATGCTGGAGAACATGATCATAAGTTTTACACAAACTTGTGGAGTTTATGCAGCTCGACTCTGCTGTCATTAAAGCAAAAGGAGGACAAACTGAATACTAAGACATTCTGAAATGTTTTAATTGATTTTGTCCATTTTTAAATTGAAACGTTCACTTTAAACATTTCATTTAACTTCTATTTAAAAAATATTATTGTAATAATAAAAAATAATATTATTAAATATATTTTATTATTATATTAAATCATTTATTTAATTATCCAAATAATGTATTTAATTTATTAAAGTAAAATACATTTAAGAAAATGCTAAAGCATAGTGGTCTGAGACTTTTTGTAGAATACATAGAATATCAAAAATATAAATAGATAATAGTAACGTATGCTAGCACAGATTTGGCATTCAAGTGGCCACTGAGCTGTAGAGACCATAATTATGCATTTCACTAAATTGTGTATTTGACAAAATGTGTTACATCACTAAACAAACAATCGTGACTGGATGACATCTATTTTGGAAGTAAACAGTGTTGCTTTTGAATTAAATGCTATGAGATGTTTGTGCTTAGCTGGCTGATTATCTACCTTACAGGATTCTCCTCCAAAGCCTGCCGTCAGTTCGGCTCCCACCCCTGCCATAGTGCGTCCTGGCTCTCTCCCCCTGCACCTGGGTTATGACGGCCTGCACCCCACCATGCCCTCCCCTACCTCCGTCATCACACATACCCCACCGTCCAACCGCACACTGGGGTAAGAGAACAGCCACAGTGTATCAATGAGGAGTCGTTGCTTTGGGCCGTCAGCTTTATTCTCTATGACTCATTTCTATATGACTCACTATGCTGCTTTAAGTTGGTGTGGTAGTAATTCTTAGGAAAATGTGGGCAGCTGGCTCATTTATGCTGCCGTACTTGACATCCCAAGAATGTTTGGTCAGATAGTCGACAGGAAGAGAGCAGCCTACAGAACATTACCAATCTAAAGTCTATATGTGGAAGCCAGTGAGCCTTCCTTGGAAATCAGATGACTAAATTTGACTTTACAATATGCAATCAAACTTAAAAACAAATAAGGAAAATCCAGCCTTTTCAGAAGTTTTAAGTCAGCATTCAATAATATATGAAAGAAAACCAAGTTAAATCCATCCATTTGGTCTACTCATTAAAACCCATCTGGAGAATCTGAAAGTGGATTTAAACATTTTGGAACAGACACATTTTTGTAGAATTCTTCCATGGAATCTCAAAAAGCCCAAAATCTGTCTGGATTTAGCAAGAAACCAAAAATCAAAAACTCATCCGAATGATTATAAACCAATTTTTTGGACATAAAAGCAATGTTCCCACAACATAACCCAATATACACAGATAGATCTAAATCTGGAAATCAAGTGGCAAATCAACTGTCAGGGTATACGCATCCCTGACCAAAGTTCAGTTTTCACTGCAGAAGCAAATGCTATTGGCATTGAAGTTGTTTTTAAATAATAACTGATTCAAAATCATGTCATGGAATGTATAAAAACCGATCACCCAACAACTGTGAAGATTTTATTCAACTGTCATCATATAAATGGCAATCGGAATGGGATCAGTGCTTAAACAACAAATTCTGTAAGATAAATCTTGATGTTGGGACAAAACATACATTCCTTTTTAATAATCAATGGGATCAAGTCATTTACACATGATGCCAGATAGAACACTCAAGACTTGCTCATAAATTTGTACTATTGAGAGAAAAAAAAAAGTGTTAATCTCGTCAGAATCCACTGTCTATTAAACAAGTTTTGCAGGACTGCAATACCCCTAATCCATTTGAGGAACTTATTTTATTCTGTTGATACTTTTGAAAAGGTTTTTAGCCAAGTCTTAGGTTTTTTTTTTTAATGAATCTTAAAGTTTTATCTTTAGTTTTATTTTTGAATAACTAAGCCTGGCACTCGCCATGAACATATCCATAGAAGCTGGCATGGCGTTAAAAAAGGAAAGAAAAAAAAAAGAGAGCAGAACTTCAGTTTGTGCATTGATTTGGTGTTGCTGCTTGTGCAAGTTGGAAATTTCTCACTTCTCTTTCAGGTCTCCCACAGTGCCATACCCAATGATGATGCTTCCCAATGGTCAAACAGTTCCTGTGCTTCCAGGTCCTATGCAGATGCCCTCTGTAATATCTGTAAGTTTGAAGTGTATTTACTAGTACAGAGTCCCCTGATTTACTATAATTCATTGGAACTCAGTTCAATACTGTAATCAGAAACAGGCGTCCAAACTCGGTCCTGGAGGGCCACTGTCCTGCAGAGTTTACTCAACACACCTGCCTGGAAGTTTCTAGTATGCCAAGTAAGGCCTTGATTAGCTGGTTCAGGTGTGTTTAATTGGGGTTGAACCTGAACTCTGCAGGACAGTGGCCCTCCAGAAGCAGGATTGGACACCCCTGGTATAAGGAGACGGACAACTCAAAGGAAAAAGAATGGGAGAGACCGTAAAGGCCCGTTCACACCAAGAACGATAACTGTAAAGATAACTATAACTATATTAGCATCCACACCAATGCACAATATCATTCTGTTTATTCTAAGCATGTACTGCAGTTCTGTTGTCTGCCACTTTAAATGCTTGAGCTCTTTAAAGCAGGATGGATTCAGATTGGCTGTCAGTTTTTATTGTTCATCAGCTGGGGGAAAAAACGTTCTGAAAGTGATTCCAATGATATCGTCTCTCTGTGCCATTATCACTAAAGTTGTGCTGTGGACTAGTGTGACTATTCTTTTACACTGAGAACTTTTTTAAAGCTATTATCTTTATTGCTGTAGTTATCATCATTGTTGTGAACGGACCTTGTTTTTTAAACTGGGGTCTGCAAAATGGTCTTGGGGGGGTCTGTGAAAAATTCAGTGTTGTTATTGTTAATTGAAACTAAGGCTGTTTCTCAATTCCAAGAACGGACTTGCGTTCTCGTGGAGACCGGTCTTGCCAGGCTACTTTGAAAGAACGTACTCGGAAGGACGCGAGGACACAGAACGCATCCTTGTGAGAATTGAGATGTGCTGTGATCTTGTTGCTCAACTGACCGTCCCAGCATATTATAAGTAGCAGCCAATGCACTATAAATACAACATAACATCACAAACAAATCTCATAAACTATTAAAACATTTCATATTATTATAGACATTATTTTCATATAATCTTTATCGTTTTATTTTACCGCATATATTTGTGAAAAATAGCATGTATGTTTAATGTTACTTATGCTTTGTCAATGTTAAGATTCTTTTTAATATGCCAATTAAAATACTGCAGGCTTTCTCCAGGTCTTTATCACTTTATTAAAATCAAGCAAAACAAAATGACAAATGTTTACTTTCACAAGACGTCTCGTATTTGCGAGCTTGCAGTGGGAATCTCCTAAATGAGAATGAGAAGTTTAAAGCTTAAAGGCTTCCGTACGTCATCGATTCTCTCAAGTCTGCATTCAATGCATCCTTGATATCAAAAAACACATCCGGGTATTTCATGCATCTTCTGTACTTGCGTTCTTGAGTATTGGAATTGAACTTCAATGGTTGATGATGACGTAGTACGAGAACACGAGGATGCAAGATCGCTTAAGAACGCATATTGAGAAACGGCCTAAAACTATTAAAACATGTCAAATAAAATAAAATATACACATTAGTTAAACTTATACTTAAAAAAGCATAAATAGAAATTAAGTAAGAAAAGAAAACTGAAATAAAATAAGTTTAAGTACTAAAATTAGTAAAACTGAAATAAAAATAAACTAAAGATAAATAGAAATGTTAAACAAAATAAAAACTAATAAAAATGACAAAGCATGTTACAATTTACTAAAAACTAACCTAACATGAAAATAAAATATAAAATTAATAGATAATTTAAAAATATTAATTAGTTCTATATAAATAATACTATATAAATAATACTAAAACAACACTAGAAAAATTTCAGAGTAACAAAAAAGTGCTATTTTTATATTTTTTCTTTATTGTTAAAAGCGCTACATTTTATAATAAATGATTGATAAAAAATTTTTTCAGTCTTAAAATATTTAGCTGCCTTTCTATTCTTATAAGAAAGGGGTCATTTGCAAGAGAATCATTCTTAAACACTTTTAGCATAATTTGAGTTGCAAACTTTGTTATGATTAGAAATATATTATTGAAATGTATACTGTTACCAAGATGGACCAGCTGAATTGACTTGCCGTAAAGGGACTTTGCTGTGATTCAATTTTGAAGGCCAAGTGTGAAATATTATTTTTGTTAATGTATCATGCAACCCCGATTCAGCAATGTCACTTGTGGTTAAAAAAATATCCACTTCTATTTCAATATGATGTTTCTGTGAGCTATTATTTTGTGATCTTTGGAGTCATTTATAATTTGCCTCAGAATAATTTTTTGCGTTTGGCCCTGTGGTGTAGCTGGCGAGGCCCTTGTGTATGGTGCCTAACATTCCAGGAATTCCCGGCCCTCCACTAGGGGGCAGCAGCAGCGGTTCATCTTCACCCTCCGGTTATAACCCCCACACTGAGGCGAAGATGGTGAGGGCAAACTTTTATTTCTTTCTATGCCAGCCTGTGGATCTTTATGCAAAACGCTCGGATGCATAGCTTTCTCTTAGTGTTCCTATGTTTAAAGTCTTTATCCAGCACATCACATGGGTGATAGTTTTCACAACAAACAAACACTGGCTGTTGGAACAAAGCAGCTCTGTTAGTAACAGTCTGTATTTCAAGTAAACTTGTTATCCAAAAAGACATATTTTCATTACAGACTAGTTGGTGGGTGGTTTGAAGACTAGTCGGTCTGTATAATTAGGCTGATGTAGCATCCAGCAGACACGTTTATTATGGGATGTTCACTTAAGATCTGAAAAAATCTACATGAACATCCTGACCCCTAGAAATAAAATGCAGAAGTTTACACGTTTATTTCCCTTCTGTCACATGGTTTCACTCCACAGTGCTTGATGAATTATGGTTCAGTTTTATGAAATGACTTCTTTTACCATTCCACATGAAAGAGGAATAAAATTGAGTGTTGCAGCTGTAACAGCTGTCTATAATTAGACAGAATGCCATCTTGTGCCACATTACCATGGTGTGTTTGTTGTTATTCTCAGAGGTTGAAGGCAGCATTATCTCAGCAGACGGCCGCAGCTCAGGGTTGTCTTGGTATGGCGATGGGGTCCAGTGCGATGGTACCTCAGAGGGTTGAGCAAAGCCAGCTGCTGGTCCAGCATCCAGACGCCCCATCCCCTGCTCAGCCGCAGGTATAGCACGTTTTCACACTCGAATTGTCAGGACTGCAAACGTTATGTGTACTTGTGTTGACACTGTACCAACATTTTCGCAACATTTCACATTTCTCTGTATCAATTTCAGTACCATTCAGTTAAGTAAATATTGCATTTAAAATATCAAATGAAAAGTTAGTAATAAAATGAAAAACAAAGATACACATTACAGGTAACAGAACAAGTGACAGATCTATTGTCATATCAGATCCGCTGCTATAATTATCACTATGCCACTTGTCGAAATTTCAGATTCAGTCCCGTATTTTAATATGGTTTAACATGGTACTGAAACCGAGTAAAGTTATAGACAGAAACCATGCAATCAACACTGCAAAAACACAAAATTTACGCTCTTCACATACCCATTTTCCGCCAGAATGGTTTGGAGCCAGAGCCTGTTTTTGGCCAGGCGCACTGGAACCTGTCATATCCTGGACATGTGTTTCCACAGACTTAAGGAACGAATGGTGTTGTTTACCTGACTATAACCAGTCTAAAGTCAAACAGTGTGCGTGCAGACATTGCGGTACTTCTGTTTTGCTGTTCACTATACCAGGAGTGATTCTAGCGTACCGGCAGCTCATCTAAAATGCCGGTCCTCTGATCTGTCCTTTTTGAAGATATATTGAAACTGAAACTTTCACTCTCTCGCATGCTGAGTCTTGCTCACGCAGTTTTATATATTTAGATATAAAGAGCAATGTAGTGCAGCGAGACTGCCATAGACAGCGTCAGCATTTCTCTGCCCTCTGCTCCCCGGCTCCGTTTGAGACCAGCAAGTTTAAGGCTGGAGTTGAACCGATCTTTCTGGCCAGGAACCCCCTTTTCTGCAGTGGAAATGTGCAGAATAGTTTGAGGAACGAACACAGGCCGGTGTCAGTGGAAAATGGATAACAGAGTGCTTACACAAATATGCACGGGAGCGTTTGAAAGCAGAGCATCATGTTTGTCAGGGAGCATCTTTTACTTTGCTGTGGCATTAAGCAGTAAATATCTCTGTTTACTTTGCCCTGCTGTGTTCAGGTGTCACCCGCTCAGCCCACCGGGGGTCGCAGGCGGAGGACGACTGATGACGACCCTGATGAGAGAAGGCAGCGCTTCCTTGAGCGGAACCGAGCAGCAGCTTCTCGTTGCAGACAGAAACGCAAGCTGTGGGTCAACTCTCTGGAGAAGAAGGCTGAGGAGCTCACATCCATCAACGTCTCGCTGTCGGTTAGTGTGCATGAAAAATTATCTTGTAATTTGATTTAAAATGTGTATGAGCACCGAAATATTGCTTATAGCAACTTGAGAAATGTGTTAGAAGTAGTTCCTCTATGTTCTTCTAAATTTGACAGTATGTAAATTTCTGTATGCAATGTATGCAGTGCCTACATTTTCTTATACAAGATGCATGCAACCAGAGCATACTGTGTGGGATACCGTATCCCACAATGCAGTGCGTTAGTCCATAACTTCTATTTAAAGAGTCAAGACTGAACTGAAAGCAATGTCAACTGTGATGTTTTGTAATCTCTCTAAAAGGCAAAAGTTAAGATAAAGTTAGAGTTAAAAGATACATTTTGTTTGCACAAAATTGCACGAAAAAAAGTATTTCCCAGAAAACTGTATCTCACTTAATGTAAATACGTTATGAGATTATACTGTTTAACATACTGGTTTTTGAAATATTTTCAATTTCATTTATATCTTTGCATATACTGCACTATTGCTAGTATCTCATTCCAAACATAGCCTATTTTATTTTATTATTATTATTTTATTTATTTATTCCTTTTTTTACAATTATTATTTTTGCTATTGCTATAATAAAATAATAATAATAACATTATTATTATTATTAATAATATATTTTTTATTTTATAAGAATAAAATATTTGTATTTATGTGCATGTATGCATTTATTTATTATATTGTTTTTGTTTTATTTTATATTTATTATAAATATTTCAAATTAACTATCATAATAATAATAATAATAACAATGTTAATATTATTATTTTATTTTTATTTATTATAAAATTAAACATTTTTATTGATTGATTTATTTTATTGTTTTCTCATGACTGCAGTTACTTTAACTTTATTATTTTATTATTATTATTACTGTTTTTCAATGCTTTTGTTGTGTGCATTGATGGTTTGGCATTGTTGTATGTACTTTAAAATTGAGTAGATACAAATGTGTTTGTAAGTTTTTGTCCAAGTGTGATGTTCACACTTTGTTTTCGCTTATTTGTATGTGTACAAGAACGAGGTGTCTCATCTGCGAAACGAAGTTGCTCATCTAAAGCAGTTGCTGTTAGCTCATAAAGACTGCCCTGTCACCAACCTCCAGAAGAAAGCCGCCTACTTGGGTGAGTGGAGCTTGAATTGAGGTTCTTTCACTTGCACCTGCATGATCTAATCTTCATTTTTTTGCCTCTCAGGAGAGGAACACATGAAAGAGACGTCTGAGCCCACGGGCTCCCCGGCACCGGTCATTCAGCACAGCTCTCTGGCCCACAGCCCCTCATCCACAGTAGGGCCCAATGGCCTGAGCTCCCGTGCTGCGGCTGAGGCGGTGGCCATGTCGGTGCTGGCAGGGATGGGCAGCCAGCGAGGGGAGAGCGGTGGGCCGTCGCATGTCATCATGACCACACAGTCCCACCCGTCCAGCAGATGATGAGAGCAGCTAACAGTCTGCCTGGGACTCTCCACATCCCGGGAGAGGGGCAGATCTGTACACATAGAGAGAGACGGAAGGAGATTGTTGTTCACTATGCCATAGACTATGGGGGCTGGACTCCAAACCGTGTTCTCCTTTGCATCCTCTGTAACTCCTGCTCCTTCCTTCAACTTCCTCCTGCTCCTCCACTGGCTGTAGGACTGCAAAGCACTTCCTGTCATTAAACGTATCCCCATAGACATATGCACATACACACGCTGCAATAAAGACATTGCCTGAATTGTGACGGTGCACTCGGTGTATGTGTACATGTGCTGTATTGCACATTAATTCACACACATGCAGGCTGCGTCTCAAATTTGTGACGATGCAATACTTTATATATTCTTATATATATGTATTAGTATGTGTGTGTGTGTGTTTGAGAGAAACATGATGCTTTAACGTTCTGTACGATCTTTTACCTTGCTATTTTAGAGTTGTTTTTTTTTAGTTTTCAGGTGGCCACCCCGCTCATCTGACCCTCGCTCATCTTACCTCATTTTTAACCTGTTATATACGTTTATAATCGACGTGTGCATGTGTGCTTCTCGTGTGGGTGTACAGTGATGCACAACGGAAAAAAAATAGCAGTTTGTGAAGGACTGATACACTAAGACTGCCTTGTTAGCATGTAACCTTTTTGCTATATATAAACTGTATTGTATTGGCACATTGCATTCAGTTTGGGCTACAGAACCTCATAGTTGTCATTTGTTTGGTCCTATCTTTGTTTCCTTGTGTACGACTCAGAAACCGCAAATAGCTTACTGTCTGAGGTCATGATGTATGATTAATTGTAATCAGGACCCTTGCGCACAGTCCAGTGTCTTGAGAAATCGATGTAATGCCTTTCCAAAGTTAGCCATTTTCTTTCCCTTTGATCACAATGTTCTAAGTTCAACTAGATTAAGTTGGCCATAATTAGTTAAGGCTCCTAAAGTAGTCTTAGACTTTTTTTTGCCCTGTCTTTTTCTTTTTTTATTATTATTATTATTATCATCTAACTTTTTTATAACTCATGAGATAAACCCTGCTGCTGTGTTTATTGAATCCCATTTCTGCTACATAAAAAAAGAAAAAATATGACTAATCAGTTTAAAAATCAATTATGTGATTAAAAAGTAAAATGTATGGCATAAAAGTCATAATTATAATAAAAACTCATAATAAGATAAAAAGTCACAATTATGACATGTTTAAAGTATGAGACAAGTCATATTTATGACAAAAAGTAGAACTTGTGATAAAAAAATTTACATTTTGTCATAATTCTGATTTATGTCATAATTATGATTTACTAGAGCATTTTATTATGTGGTGGAAATTTCCATATTTCTTTGCTGACTTTTACAGTAATACAGCCCTAGTGCCTCTATACGCTCCCGTTCAGTCACTTTCACGATTACCAGACTGTTAAAAGTTGATATCCCGATGCTTTGTAACACTATTTGTTTCTCTGCTCGCTTATCCACACATAAACATACACAGTCCCTGATAAAAATGTAAAGAGACAAGGATTCTGCCTTATGAATCACACGAGTGCCTCTTTATAGGTTAACCTCACTCCATGTAGCTATTGTATTCAGGCATCTGTCAGGAGATGTTAAAAGCTTTATCTGTATCATCAGTCCTGGGCTAATGAATTAACAATAATGCCTTTAATAGTTTTTAAACAGTCGGAGATCACTGCCCTGAATTTTATGCATATTCTATACTGCCACCTGGATATAATAGGGTGCTATTACATCTAACTAGAAGGCTGCAGGGAACAAGAGTATGCAAATCTACTGTTTGAATGGTTTTACCTGTACCAAGATGTTTATCCATACACATGGTCTTGTCTTTTTTACACAATATCAGACACTTTTAAAATTAAGGCAGCATATAAACAAGGGACTAAGATGTACTGTTGTTGCTCAGTATATGTAACTTGAATTATCATTCATTTTCTGTCATTATTTGCAGTGCGTAATGCCGCATTAACACAATATCAGTCCAAAATGTATATAGGCCTGTCAGAATGCACTAAAAACATTTTGGGTTATTTTTCTGTTTGGTGTCTTAGAGATTGTCAGGTTTTCTTTCAAACAGCATATCAAACTTACCACTTGACCGATATCTCATGAATGACTCCTGGTTTAAGTGTTGACCTTTGCTTTTCTGTAATATTATGTGCTGTAGTCATTCAGCAGAACCCATAAAGAGGATTGTTGACCTGAGATGAGCAGAATGGAGCTTCCCTGGCACTTTTTCTAAGATTTTTTTTTTCATTGTACGCTGCCAGGACTATAATAAATCTTTTTTTGTGTGTGTTGTAAGACAGAAAAGTAGAAATTCTTTTGTAGACTTTTTTTTTTCTCATTATCTTTTTTTTCTTCTAACACTTTGTACTCAAATATTTGTAGTTATTTTAATTTGTAAAGATTGATAAGAATGTCTTGAGCCGACCCCTGTCTGATTCCCCCCTCTCACTTCAATCACTTTAAAGTTAGATTTCTGTCTTGATGGACTTAATTCATAATTCCAACATAATGCACAAATAATTTATTATGGAATTATTTCATGCAAGTAAAATTAAATGCAGTTTCCCTGAAATAGTCAGACTGAACAAAACAAAAGTCCTTTAGAATATAGGAGGATCTTATAGGCAAAAGATAAAAGGTTGTTTTAAGAGTATGTCTTTTATGGAAAATAGCTTCACTCCAAGTTGGACTAATAGTTTTTGAAATTGTCCTTGTAATGTACATATGTGTACCATATATATTTACTATTTTTCATGCATGTTGAAGTGAAATACTCTGAACACAGTGCTGCAGTTTTGATTAAACAAAAAACAAAAACAAATGTCTTTAGTCTTATTCAGGCACCACAAAAGATTGTATGTACGTAACATGTTTTATATAATTCTCTATATAATTTTGTTTCAATGTAATATAATTGGCCAGTGTTTGAATTTTGTAAACTATTTGATTATGGAAATGTATTATTTCACTAAACTAGCCTATATATATGTATACACACACACACACACACACACACTATATTGCCAAAAGTATTGGGACACCCCTCCAAATCATTGAATTCAGGTGTTGCAATCACTCCCATGGCCGCAGGTGTATAAAATCAAGCACCTAGGCATGCAGACTGCTTCTAACATTTGTGAAAGAATGGGTCGCTCTCAGGAGCTCAGTGAATTCAAGCGTGGTACCGTGATAGGTTGCCACCTGTGCAATCCAAGTCCATTTGTGAATTTCCTCACTACTAAATAGTCTATGGTCAACTGTTAGTGGTATTATAACAAAGTGGAAGCAATTGGGAACCACAGCAACTCATAACCCAAGGCTATGTAAAATCACAGAGCAGGGTCAGTGCATGTATGACACAGTGCACAGAAGTCGCCAACTTTCTGCAGAGTCAAAAGCTACAGACAAAGCAAGGTCCATAAAGACATGGATGAGTGAGTTTGGTGTGGAGGAACTTGACTGGCCTGCACAGAGTCCTGACCTCAACCCGATAGAACACCTTTGGGATGAATTAGAGCGGAGACTGCGAGCCAGGCCTTCTTGTGAAACCTCAGTGCCTGACCTCACAAATGCGCTTCTAGAATAATGGTCAAAATTTCCCATAAACACTCCTAAACCTTGTGGAAAGCCTGCCCAGAAGAGTTGAAGCTGTTATAGCTGCAAAGGGTGGGCCAACTCCATACTAAACCCTACGGATTAAGAATGGGATGTCATTAAAGTTCATGCATGTAAAGGCAGGCGTCCCAAAACCTTTGGCAATATAGTGTGTATATATATTTAATGTTGTTTATATATATATATATATATATATATATATATATATATAGTAACAGGCTTAACATTAAATAAAAAATATATAGGTGTTATAACAAGTAATGTTTCTTATGCACTGAAAAGTTTTTTATGGTAAAAATACTGTGGCGGTACAATGGTACAGTAATCTATATTGATTAAGTAATACCATGGTATACTCCTACATTTCCTACCTTCCATATTTCCATATTCAAATACCATGGTATTTATATTGGCCTAAAGAATACCATAGTCACGTACATGTTCAAAAAAACATGGCAGTAGCGCAACTTCTGTTGTGTTGTCGCTAGAGGGCGCATGCGTGTCGTCTCGAGGTATGTGTGTGTGTTTGGGGGTGTCATTTATCCATATCACACACAGGAGGTAAACGCGATCACGTGACCGCACAGTGCAGTTGGTGAGTTCTCACAGCATGGCGGAAGGAGTAGTTGTCCGAATGGATTGTTACTCACCTTTTAATTCATGTCTTCTGTCTTGACGGGAGGATTTTTGCCTTTCGAAGCGCATTTCTTCACACTTAAAACAACTTCAGCGTATTCTCACAACGATGGCAGACCGCGGTGTGGATTTGGCTGCTCTACCGAAAGAGGTTAGAGAGCAGTTGGCGGAGTTGGAGCTCGAGCTGTCTGAAGGTAAGAGATGAAGTTGATCACCTCAACCTTAATAATGTTAGTGATATTAATCTAATATTTAAATCCCACGGTAGTGTGGCGCTATAACAGAAACGTATATACTCTCAAGCAGACAGTGTCTACTGCTTTTTGTTGGTGTTTGAAGGTTCCCAGTTTCCTCTCAGAGAATTTTTGAAAGAGGATGTGTCTCAAAAACTAGCGAGCTGCCCTACCTAGACAGATTGTCTGGATGCCCAAAATGCAGTTTCTAACGTTCCGAAAGCGCCTCTGATACCCAGACATGCTGTCTAGGTAGGCAGCGCACTAGGTGTTGGATGAAATTAGGATTTTCTACCATCAAATATGCTTTTAACCTCGTGTAAATGAAAGAACCGAACGTGATTGAGAACTAGAAGAGCAGTATCGCTGAATCCGGCCGTTGATTTCACCTCAAGAGACTGAGACTATTGTTTGTTCAGTGAGCTAGACCTCAAAGAAAAGAGAGCCCTTGACAGTTCAGCTAGACACAATACCTTAGTACAGAGACTGTCAGTAAGGTAGATCGAGTTCATATCGTTTTGGATGTTGATTTATGTATGGTACGATCGTTGTTGTTCCCAAAGCCCTTTGTTTTCATCCGTCTGTTGGAGATGTTGTTAAAGGGGCATCACTTTTTTGCTGTCAGTGTGTGTCTTAATGCGAAACTCAATGACAGCATTTGTCTATTTTTGCTGTACTTTAGGTTCTTGAGGTCCTGTTAGCACACAGACATCTGTCAAACACCTTCTCTGTAGACACTTCCTCTCACCCTTTACTCATTATTATAAAATGGTGATTATCCAATTATCCAACCATAGTTTATCTTGTAAACTATATTTGCTGTGAAGATGCATTTTTCCACTACACTATGGGTTATACAGACCATTTGCACTCTTAGTCAAGTTTATAAAAAAAAAAAAGTGTATATATATATATATATATGTATATATGTATGTATGTGTATATATTAATATATGTGTATATATAGATTATAAATAGTTCTACATATCTCTATCGGTAATCTCCTACAGTACCTTTCAGCCAGACTCCTGACACTTGACTGGACATTCCTGCAATGCATTTGATGGAAGGAAATACCATATAATTATATGCAATATAGTATTCCTGAGATGCAACAATTCATTTTTGTCTGTAAGATTCTTATGTCTCTTATGCTCACCAAGGGTGCATTTACTTGATCAACCCCCCAGTAAAAACAGACAGTATTGTGAAGTATAATTTACAATTAGAATTACAATTTACAACATTTTAATATATTTAAAATTTTAAATGTAAGTTATTTCTGCAAATTTATTTAGCATCATTACTCCAGTCTTTAGTGTCACACGATCCTTCAGAAATCAGTCTGTAATCAATATGCAGATTTGGTGCTTATTATCATCAATGTTGAACACAGTTGTTCTGCTTAATATCTTCGTAAAGATTTGATGAATAGAAAGTTCTAAAGAACAGCATTAATTTGAAATAAATGTCTTTACTGTCACTTTTGGTCTATTTAATGTATCCTTGTTGATTGAAACTATTCATTTCTTTCAAAAACTGCCCCAAAACTTTTGAATGGTAGTGTATGCTTTTATTTGTTATAACGTGGGCTGTCTGAATACTCGATTCTGATTGGCTGGAAGGTGTGTGCAATATAACTGTTTAATGCACAGGTAGTTCCAAGTCAGTTTAATCACTTTTCTATATTAAAGGGATAATTTAAATTTTTGGGTGAACTATCCCATAATTTACTCACCCTCAAGCCATCCTAGGTGTATATGACATTCTTTCAGACGAATACAATCAAGTTATATTAAAAATGTCCTGGCTAGTAGGAGTGTGTCATATCATACCGTCCACGATAACACCGGTATACATTTTTACATGATAAAAAAGTATCATATCGCAATATCAATGACGTATGGCGCATTTACGTTCCCTAGCGCACACAACAAACAACACCTGAGAGCAGCATGTCAGCCTCCGATGATGATTTAGTACCTAAAAAGGGAGCGGTCAGACCTCTTGACAAGTGACAAAACATTGATAAGCTGTTATTGATGTTTGCAGTGCAATATTTGACCAGAAGGGTAAAATTGACGGTTATTTTTGTTAGTTACGGCTCGTTATATCCAGCATTCTGCCTGCTCTGAATCAGACACAGAGATAAGGTAGTGCGTAAGATTACATTTATTTGCATGAATAAATCATAGCATTTATTTGAATTAATTATCGAGAGAGAGAGATTCGTGACTGCGTCTGTACAGCGTCTCTCTTAACAATGAAGATGTGCGTTTATTACTTAAAAATAGTGGTGTAACCCCATCGTTGCTGAGAAATATAATGTAGTGATCCAGTAGCTTAGCTATTTTATTGCTAAAAGTCGCGGAGCGGCGTTGATAACAAGTTTCTGTGCTCCTAAATCGCCGCTCTCTGTATGCGAGTGACGTGTATGCGTGTGTGCGCGCTTCAATGAAAACAGCACATTAATATAGAATGTGATTCAACTGACTTGGAACTACCTGTGCATTAAACGATTTTATTGCACACCTTCCAGCCAATCAGAATCTTCAGACAGACCATGGCATAAATTACTTTAGTTCTTGTTAAACTAAAATGTTAAGGAGTTATGTTATACTTTACTTAAGATTTCCAGTGAAAACACTACCAACTTGTACCAAGGCTACTTTTTTTACTTTGCTTCCATTTGACTCGTGCTGTGTGACTGTGATGCTGCTGCTGCCGCCTTATGACAATACATTTACGCTTCAAATTATGTATTCCGTCATCAATGACAGTAGCTCACTGGAAAAGCCCTTCATTTTGTTTGCACTAATAAATGCTGCTGCCTACCAGCTGCAATCACCAATAAAACTTTGTTTTATATATATTTTTCTATATTGTCATAAATATCATTATCGTAAATATTCTTGAAATATCGTGATATAATTTTGAGGCTATATCGCCCACCCCTACTGGCTAGTCCAAGCATTATAATGGCAGTGAATGGCAGCCCAAAATTTGAAGCCCAAAAAAGTGCAGCCATCCATTATAAAAGTAATCCACACGGCTCCGGGGGGGTTTATAAAGGCCTTCTGAAGTGAATCAATGGGTTTGTGTAAGAAAAATATCCATATTTGAAACTTCATAAATTAAAATATATAGCTTCTGACAGACCGCCTTCCATATGCAATCATCAGTTTTAAGCTGTCAATGCTAGCAAATGACTATGGTAAAAATGGGATAATCCACCCCACAGAAGTTCTTTTCCTCCACATTGTGCATTAAAATCGTTTAATGCACAGCTAGCCTTGGATTATCCCTTAATATCTTTGAGACCATACATGGCACCATATTGAGTGTTATTGTAGTAATAATAATAATAATAATAATATAAAATGGTAGTAAAAAAGAAGTTCATTCAATGTTCATGACATCACAGCTGTGGTGTTTCATGCACCTTTAAGCATCTTCTCACCGCTGTGTCATCCGTCTGTGAAAGACAGTGCCGTTCTACTCATTCACTATGTCAGAGAGCACTATGTGGGGGAGATGTGTCAGTTTTCAGCTTAGTAATAGTGTTACACAACTGGAAGCATTTAGTGTGTGGGCCACACTCTCAAACAGCTTGTTGATGTGTGCAGCGCCAGGCTGCTTATCATGAAACCAGCCATAGACACTGTAACCGGAGTAACACAACATTTTATGACCATATGATGATATACTATAAATTATGATCATATAATTACCGATGACCGTTGAGAGACTTTTTTTTGGTCATCCAGCCACACTATAAAATGTCAGCTGAGTGAAAAGTACGTAATGGAATAGTTTACCCAAAAATGAAAGTTTACTCAACCTCTGTCAGAGCAAGAACTCACCCTCATGACATGAGGGTGAGTAAATCATTTGAATTTTTAGGGTGAACTCTCTTTTAAACCACTGTTTTGCATGTGATCTAGAGGTCTGTGACTTTTGAGAGTGTGTGAAAATAACATGAAAGCTCTTGCAACTGTTTGTTTAACTTTAGTGTAAGGGTTTTAGTGCCCTTGGGCAGATGAGTGATCTGGAGTGTTTGGTCAATTGGAGGGCGGTTGCAGGCTTCCTCACCCCCTCCTCCCATAGGAGCAGCTGCCAGCCTCGGCTGTTGCCTCCCCGGACAGTCACCTCCCCAGTAGCGTGTCACACTCCTGTCCTTGCTCTCCTCTGCTTGTGCCATCTCTCTTTCTCTCTCTTTCTAGTTCTTGGGCTGACTAGTTCTTGCAGATATGACTCAAATGAATCACCACTCACTGACCAATCAAAATGCACCTTAATTCAGCACAAGCACTTAAATCAACTCATTTATACCAGTCCTAAGTTGTATGTCCATATCTGATTGTGTGTGCTCCTTTTTACATTCAAATTACTTTTTCCAACATGCTCACTTAAAGGGATAGTTTTCATTCACTCTTGAAACACAAATTAAGATATTTTTTTGATGAAATCTGAGAGATTTCTGTCCCTCCATTGAAAGTCTGTTCACCCAAATCTCTCACGAAAAAACGTTCATAAAACGTTCATAAAGCGATCAGAAAGTAAATCCAGACAAATCATGCTTGAGCTTCCATTTGACCAAATATGAGTGCTCTATGTACGTTTGCTGTTTATATGTGAATAAAAGGCTAAATTAAATCTGTTCATCATATAAAGTGAGTGTTTCTCTTCGCAAGACTTGGATTAAACCGCTTGATTCATAAAATGGATTTCTTTAACGATCATGGGTGAATGGACTTTTTCTTGGCACAGATTTCTTTAAAAATATCTTAATTTGTGTTCAGAAAAGAAAGTCTTAAAGGTTTGGAATGACATGAGGGTGAGACAATAATGACAATTTTTATTTTTGGGTGAACTAATCCTTTAAGGTTAATCTTTTAAAAATGCTAATAATTTAATAATAATCTTCAGTAAATTAAAAAAATTAATGTGCATTTTTCATACTATGTAATATTGTGATGCCTACATTTATTTGTAGAATTTAAAATAATAGATTTTAAGTTTTTTGTATTTTTCTTTGTAATGTATTTAGAAAAAATTGTCACACCCGGCCATTTTTTGGTTATCAGCAATAACATGAAAATAATTAATGGCTTATCATTGTTATTGGCCAGAATTGCAGAGTCCCTAATCTGCCAATTGTTTGTTCAGTGACTAGTTGACCATTATGACCTGTCCTGCTCCTAAAACCCATTTCCCCTCGACCACTTGAAACGCATGATATCAAGGATTCCATGGTCATGAACAACCTGTAAATATCAAGAAACTTGTGCTTTCCAGACTTTAAATGTATTTTATTCAAGTTTTGCTTTTCTCTAAAATATTGCTTTGGCTACATATAGAGTAAAACCTGTCTGCAAGTCAGCATTTAGTCTGTCCACTAACGTCTTATTATAACCAGTTGTACACTAACAAGTAGCTATAAATGTTTAAATCAGCAATCGCTATAATGATTTTAAATAAATCATGAATGTTTGGACAAATCCTGGAAAGCTCATGCAAGACTCCTGGAAATGCACTGGTCTGAAACTATGGAAAACCTGCTCTCTGATTTCCTGTTTAAAAGGTGTCTGTGCTGTTGCCATGTCTTGCCTTTAATTCTGGATCCATGCGTGCTTTCCACAAGGGCACATACTGACCTTGGTGGGTAGAAATATTTCCCATTACCATGCTCCGCTGGGGCTTTTTACAGTGAAAAGAGTCTGTCCAAATGATCTCCTACATAATGACCCAATTCTGCAGGATTGTAGTGATCAGAGTAACAATAAGCACCATTGAGCTGATCTGGACTATGGTGGTTCTGATCTGAACTGGCATTTAAGGCTTTCAACTGAAACCTTTGTGTCCCAAATGAGCAATTCTGAGAGAGGAGACATGGACACAATCTGCAAGAGAGAGAGAGAGAGAGAGAGTGTGCATGTGCGTGTGTGCTCGCATCCACTTTATGGATTCAACAACTGTGATAATAAATCTGAACAAAAATAACACCTTGATAATCTCTGTATTCGAGTGAGACCCTAATTATAATTCTTCTGTGTAGTAGTGCTTTCTTGTACACCTTGTAATAAACTAATGCTGTCATCTGTGAGTCATGTAAAGGGTTGCAAGAAGTCGAGTGCAACCTGCATCTGCTCTTGAATGTGTGCCACTCTTTGTCTAACCAGCTTAACGTGGAACTGAACTCGAACAATAAAAAAATCATTCAAGCTCTTGGTGACGTTGTTCAGAAGATCTTAGCACTGTAATCTCTTCTAAATAGTGTATTGTTGTCCTTAAGAACAAAGGAAATTAGCCTGCTATGCTACCCCGCATTCTGATTGCCCCACGGCTCCCATTCCATGCCATCTTACTTAAATTACTCGAGTTACTTGAGGGGGAGTTCTTTTAAAATGCAGGATTGTTAGTGGCCTCCTTGGACGGCTGTGATGTGGAGCTAATGTGTGTAGTTTGTTAGTATTGATTGCTGCTATGAAGAGGGTTGAGTTTAGGCTGTCAGCAGTATGGAGACTCAATGCTTTACTGCCACCATCCTGATGGAGGGGGCATGTTATTGCTAGAGCCTTCCTATCTAGGGCACAGAATGACCGAACATGGACTGAACCCCGTTCATTTGTGCTTGAGTCATTCTCTCTTTTTCTCTTTCTCGGTCAAGCTGTCCTCTGACCATTAAGGGAAGCCACAGACATCTATTTTTGTCATAAAGTTGTTCCCCTTTTTCTTCTGTTGTTTTCTTATTAAATTGATTCAATCGAGACTGGGAAATGTTGTTTTCTGCTGATCATGAAAACAGTCAAATCATGTTTAAGTTAAAATTGGAGGGGGAAAATTATAAAGAAAATAAAGCCTTTTTTGCATTATAACATTTTCATAACAATTAAAGGCACAATATGTAAGATTATTGGATTAAAATATCCAAAAACCACTAGAACAATGTTGTTATTTTGTTGACTTGTGTACTTGCATTATCCCAAATGTTTCCAAGAATGTTTAAATTCAGAGAAATAAGCAATTTTAATCAGGACACAGTATCCGTGTGTTGCCTATCAATGACATCATACCTGCGTTACCCTCGATTTATGGTTTTATATTGTAAAAAAAAACATTGAAACACCAAAGACACTTTAATAGCCTACACTCACCTAAAGGATTATTAGGAACACCATACTAATACTGTGTTTGACCCCCTTTCGCCTTCAGAACTGCCTTAATTCTACGTGGCATTGATTCAACAAGGTGCTGAAAGCATTCTTTAGAAATGTTGGCCCATATTGATAGGATAGCATCTTGCAGCTGATGGAGGTTTGTGGGATGCACATCCAGGGCACGAAGCTTCCGTTCCACCACATCCCAAAGATGCTCTATTGGGTTGAGATCTGGTGACTGTGGGGGCCATTTTAGTACAGTGAACTCATTGTCATGTTCAAGAAACCAATTTGAAATGATTCGAGCTTTGTGACATGGTGCATTATCCTGCTGGAAGTAGCCATTAGAGGATGGGTACATGGTGGTCATAAAGGGATGGACATGGTCAGAAACAATGCTCAGGTAGGCCGTGGCATTTAAATGATGCCCAATTGGCACTAAGGGGCCTAAAGTGTGCCAAGAAAACATCCCCCACACCATTACACCACCACCACCAGCCTGCACAGTGGTAACAAGGCATGATGGATCCATGTTCTCATTCTGTTTACGCCAAATTCTGACTCTACCATCTGAATGTCTCAACAGAAATCGAGACTCATCAGACCAGGCAACATTTTTCCAGTCTTCAACTGTCCAATTTTGGTGAGCTTGTGCAAATTGTAGCTTCTTTTTCCTATTTGTAGTGGAGATGAGTGGTACCCGGTGGGGTCTTCTGCTGTTGTAGCCGATCCGCCTCAAGGTTGTGCGTGTTGTGGCTTCACAAATGCTTTGCTGCATACCTCGGTTGTAACGAGTGGTTATTTCAGTCAAAGTTGCTCTTCTATCAGCTTGAATCAGTCGGCCCATTCTCCTCTGACCTCTAGCATCAAGGCATTTTCGCCCACAGGACTGCCGCATACTGGATGTTTTTCCCTTTTCACACCATTCTTTGTAAACTCTAGAAATGGTTGTGCGTGAAAATCCCAGTAACTGAGCAGATTGTGAAATACTCAGACAGGCCCGTCTGGCACCAACAACCATGCCACGCTCAAAATAGCTTAAATCACCTTTCTTTCCCATTCTGACATTCAGTTTGGAGTTCAGGAGATTGTCTTGACCACACCCCTAAATGCATTGAAGCAACTGCCATGTGATTGGTTGATTAGATAATTGCATTAATGAGAAATTGAACAGGTGTTCCTAATAATCCTTTAGGTGAGTGTATATTATGTGTTTTATTAGACAGATGAGCAACTGTTTGGATACATTCTTCCACAGAAAACTAATCGTTATTATTATATAGCTCAGCTCAGCACAGTTAGTCTTATTGTTTAAATCTCGTTTTCTTGATTTACCGCGAGCACCATATTTTACCATATCTTACTGCAGTGTGCAACAAGAGTCTCATAGTAGCCGCCGAGCGAACGCACAGAGTAGCATTATAACATGGCTTTCAACACACTCAAATGTACCTAATATGATATATTAAAACAAAATTAAAAATAATATAATAATTATGTATTTTTATATCTAATTTAATATAATCATAAATGTATGTATTTTATATAAATTATACAATTTGAGTATGCATAATAGTATGCATAATTGCCAATCATGGCAAGTCCCAAAAAATCGGCGTGTTCCTTTAAGTTATAGTTAAGTTATTCAGTCAAGCATGTTGTTTGATTAACATTAATCACACATAATATTATGTTTGATTAACATTAATCACACATAATATTATGTCCGGCCCTTTAAATGCCCCCTGAAATCAAAACTGAATGTTCAATCAAATGCTCTCTAGAATCTGAAGTGTCCTGCCCCCTACACTATAAAAAGTCGCTGAAGCGGCAGCTGAAATAGGTCATTTGTTCACAGATTTACTATTTTTTACATTGTGAATGGCACATAGCGCACTATATATGTGATAGGAAACGATTCAGACAGTGTAAATAAGCTTTCAATTGAGGCGAATGAAGTCTGGTTTCACTTTAGTTTCACGCGCACCACGGCAGCGCATACACATAGTCTGCACGAGCACAGAGTGGATCATATGCACGAGTCGGCTCAGACAACAAAACATAAACGGTTAGAGATTAGGAGAAAACTGTGATATTAACAAAACGCTATTGGCTGTTTTAAAAAAAGGAAGGAGCTTCTTACAGCTGGAGCCATTTCAGGGGAAATTACGTCAACACATAATAATGCTGCAGGTTTCAAGGTACTTCAGTGGGCCTTTAAGGGTGCTTTCACACTAGCAGTTTTGGTGGGCATGCGGGTTCGATTGACGTCAGAGTTCGGTTCGTTTGGATGATGTGAAAGCTGTCTTCTGACAGTATTGCGCGTAAACTCCGAAATGTCATAAGAGTCCCATGAAACATGACAGCATCCATCGTGCCATATGTTCTCCCATTTGGATTCATTACCATGTCAGATCGGCTAGATGCAAAGAATGTGTGGAAAACAATTAAAGACACTGGAACGACAACATCAAAATTTATTAGACATCGCATCCACAAAGGTTAGTAACATTAACTCACACAGCTAGCTGTTATACTGTGGTGTAGCTGCATGGCTCTTTTGGATTGCCAGCCTGTTAAAACATGAATAAAATCTAACCTTTAAACACTAAGTTTTACTTTTATCAATCTTTTCCTAGTATATGCAGCTTTTCTCTCTAGAGAAGAGAAATGTTAATCCATTTATTACTTAAAGCGCATATTTTAACGTATCACAATCAGCATGCATACTGTTTTCTATTGACTTAAAACAACTGGAAACATTCCGAGGTTTGATATTTTCTGATAATGTCTGTCGTCATTAACAACGCTGTATAGCAAACGTGACTGCTGCCATCTTGTGTCCACAAGAAAATGAAAATGACTATTACTCGTCTTGTTGCCAGGACAATTGTTTTGTATTGTACATTATAATGGATTATAACATAACAGGCTGGGTGTATCCCTTATATCTTAGGACCTTTATTACAAAGAAAACCGATGATAGAAATGTCAAATATTTTGTCTAAATTCAAAAAAAAAAAAAAAAATTGGATTGGATTCTTGAGTACGAGTTTGTTTTTTTTAGCAAGACATGAAATGACTTGAGACTCGACTCGGACTTCAGTGATAAAGCCTTCAGACTTGACTCAGACTCCAGATGAAAGACTTGTGAACATCTCTGGCACATTGTATATAAACTGTAAATTTGACATTTTTCCTCTCAAACGCAGAAAACGTGACAATTTGAGTGAAAAAGACACCGGTTCATTCTTACTATTTATAGTCCGAAGTATCCATTCAGTATAAACTCGATGGTACAGTTGGCAATACGAGGAGGCGCAGTGCTAGAGCTTTTATGTAAATGGGTCACGTTCTGCGTTCATCCAATCAATGACACTGACCCCACAAATATGCAAATAAGAACATTAACCCAGGGTTTAGGAATGTACAATGTGAAACGTCAGTTTATGAATGCCCAGGATTAATTGTTAACCCGCGGTAAATTATGAGCGATGTTAAACGTGAAGCATGATAACCCAGGATTAAGTTTACTGGATTCGGTACTGACAGACAATTCTTTCATTACTGTAATCAGAATTTGTGGGAAAATATACTTCTTCATTAAAATAATGTCATTGCAAAAAATCTTGTTGCATTAAAAATAGGCCTAATTTTCTTAATGCAAATATTTTTTTTTCCCTTTTGACTTTGGAGTGGAAAATGACTGAAATGTACTGACATTTCATTTAAAATATTAAGACATGATTTTCCATTATGCTGCTTTGAAACATCATGGGTTGTGAAAAGTGCTATACAAATAAAAATGACTTGACTTGACAATATGGTCAGTAGACTATAGGCAGTTTTTGTGTGGCTGAGACTATTTGCGTACAGATGTACCCTGACCACATGAGTAGACAGTCACAGTTCCTCATTTCTTTAAAGGACCCTTTGTTACACATTTTGTGGAGGAAAGGTTTGCACGTACTTGTTAGGTAAACAAATTAAGTTTCTTAGCTGACTAAAAATTGCACTTAAAATTTGGCCAAACTGGGAATTTTGATTGCATTTCATATCAAAATATCAAACCAAGTTTAATTAATTTATTTGCTATAAAGATCAAGCAAAATAAGTTTTTAAAATATAAAAAAAATAGATATACAGGTCAAATTAAGGCAAAAGTTTCCAAGCCCCTTTTTGGGGCCACTATATGTGACCAAGTGCTACCAAGGTTTGCATGCTTGTCAAACTTAACCTTCAATCTGTCTGCAAGAACGACCTCACGGGAATCAAACACAAAGTGCTTTCTTTGTGGGAGCATCGTATTTATACAGAGCGCTAAGCTTTGACAGATGGGACATGATCAGATGTCCAGGCTTCACACAGATTCCCTTTCCCTCAAACAAAAGCCCAGAGCCTCTTCTCCTGGTACTGGGCCCACTGGGTCTGCTCCCTCAGCGTGGGTTGTATGAGGAACCGGTCCAGACTGCCCTTTGGCTCTGAATAGTTAATGTTGCATCGCTGTGGTCTTATAGGGTGCTGAGCCTGAATTATTAACATGCCTTCATTAAATACCATGAGGCTTTGCTTGTATCTCCATTTACTGGCACTATGTGAACTAGGGTGTGTACGGGGGAAGTGCCGTCACACTGCTCCATAAGTGAAAGTTAGTGTTGTGGTATAAGGGAGCTATGCGCAGCCAAGGGAACACTCATAACTCACAACACAATGCGCCATCCATGAACAGGATGTGGTCTCCTCATAGGGATGATATCTCAAAATATTTCCTTAGTTGTTTGAAATAAGAATAGCTAGAGCAGTGGCATAGCAGTTGGCATGTGATGGTACTCAAGAAGGCAATGTAGGCCTAATTTTGTTCAAATGTTTGGGGTCAGTAAGATTTTATTTTATTTTTTAAGAAATGAATTTATTCAGCAAGGATACATTAAATTGTTCAAATTTTATAGTAAAGATATTTATGATGTTACAAAAGATTTCTATTTCAAACAAATGCAGTTCTTTTAAATTTTCTATTGTTTAAAGAATCCTGAATTTTTTTTATCACAGTTTCCACAAAAATATTAATCAGCTCAATTGTTTTCAACATTGGTAATAATAAGAAATGCATATTAGGCTGATTTCTGAAGGATCATATGACACTCAAGACTGGAGTAATGATGATTTGCCATCACAGGAATGAATTACATTTTAAAATAAATTAAAATAGAAAACGGTTATTTTAAAATGTAATAACATTTCACAATACTGCTATTTCATTGTATTTTTCACTAAATAAACGTAGTCTTGAGCATAAGCATATGAGCTTGAGAGTTCAGTCAAAAATCTTATGGACCCCAAACTTTTGATTGGTGGTGTATATCTCAGAATTCTGCACATTTTCCTATAAAATCAGTGCAAAAACATCTAAAAAGTCTGTCTGGCCTACATATTACCACACCCTTTTACATGTTACCGCCTATCTAGTTTCCAGCAACATGGCTCGTCACACTGAACAACACTGGTGTACAGAGGTTAGCAATCATAACAAAAGGTCATTTGCATATAGAATTCATAATCAAGGAAAAGGAATGGAATGCTATAAAATTATATGAAATGACTCCTTTTTGGGTTAGAAAGCAGCAAAGTGTCCCAAGTCTATATTTAGCAAGTCATCAGCTGATTCTGCCAAAAAAGTACATTTTGGATTAGTTAGGATTTGTCAAGACAAAGTTAATCACAAAGTTGTTTACATAACTTCTTATAGTTGTTAGAGGGGAAAATCTGAACTTTTACAGACAAACGACTATAGAAGTCAAAGAGCTTTCTCCAGTTTTCAGTCTGCTGCTTTTTCCAAACCTCAGCCTTGTTTACAGCTTTTATTCAAAGCACCCGGGACACTCCTGTTTTTTATCCCTCCAGCCTGAGCTTTCCTCCAGGGAAAAGCATTTCACACACGTTCAGACTGTGAGAACCTGTTTTCCCTGCATTTGTCCTGTTGTGTTTGCTTGATTTGCACACATGCATTTGCTCTGCGCTCTTCCCCGAGTAAAAGCACCTTGAATGAGTCCTAACATTTCAGGAAAGGGGAAATGCACCCTCAAAGTTTAGACAGCACCGGATTACCACGAGTTTTGAGCTCTTGATGCCTGACATGTGAGGTGCAGTGGTTGTTTTGCTGGTGTTGCTCAACCACACTATTGTCTTGAAGGCCCAGAGTTAGTGTGAACTGGCTGGCAAGTGCTGACAGATCCCTCCTTGAAGTCCCAAGTCACATTCACTGACATCAGGTTTCAGTCGGGGCTTCTTCCAATGAAAGGGCAGTTTTCAAATGTTTGTTTGACTTTAGATTTGTCTGACTGTCATGATATAGGTGAAGGGGAGGTTCTGGGTCAAAACTCTCAGATATTTGCGTGACATTTACGACTGGCTTGTGGAAGTTCTTGAGTAATATGTTATAAAAACACAGCATACACTGTAAAAAAAATCCCCGGTAAACTTTTCGGTAAAAAAACGGAAGCTGTGGTTGCCATAACTTTACCGAAAAAAATACGGTAGCAACATTTTAGGTTTTACGGGACAGCGCTTAGTTTGCAGTTTATTTTACAGTTTATGGTAACACACATGAAATTTTAAATATACAATAAACATTAATTTAACAACATTAAATTATTTTAACATAAAACACTAATGTAATGTATTTTACTGTAAAATGTAATTAAATGTAAGGTTAGATCTATTACAGTTATTCACCGTGTATAGTACGGAAACTTTCTGTTAACCAATTAAAGGTGCCATAGAATGGAAAACTGTATTTACCTTGGAATAGTTGAATAATATGAGTTCTGTACATGGAACTGACATACCATGAGCCTCAAACACCATTGTTTCCTCCTTCATATTCAAATCTTGTGCATGAAAAAGACAACTGAAAAACAGGCGAATCCCAACATAACACCGACTCTGACGTAACAGTCGGGATCATTCATATTTACCCACCCTGACAGCCGAATCATCAGAAGTTCTGCAGGTATTGTGAAGATGAGGACAATAGCGAAAATGGCAGATCATGGATATAAATGTTATGTTCCAGGCTGTGCAGGGGAAGTGAGCACTTTTCATACCCTTCCCACAAGCATAGAACAGGCATGGTTGATGTTTATCTATAACAGGATACCGCACTAATTTAATTAAAAGTTGTTAGTTTCCTCTGACTTGTATGAATTTCGTTGACGAAAATATGACGAAAAATGTCCGTTGACGACCTTTTTTTTCCATGACTAAGACGAGATGACACAAACATCCTTAAACGATAACTGTGACTATATCATCATGCAATATCGTTGATGGAAAAAAGACGAGACTAAAAATGTAGTTTAAAAAATAAAAAATTAACCAAAAAGCATTCTTTGGTTTTGACGGGAAAAAGAGGAGTGTTTGAGTGTTCATGTTTGCGGTTGCCAGATTTCAATAATTTAAACCCCCCAATCAGAGCTTTTCTGTTAAAAGAACACGTATTATATCCTGTGTTTTACTTAAAGTGCAATCTGGCAACCATGTCTCTCCTCTCTCTCCTCTCTCTCCTCTCTCTCCTCTCTCTCCTCTCTTTCCTCTCTTTCCTCTCTCCTCTCTCTCCTCTCTCTCCTCTCTCTCCTCTCTCTCCTCTCTCTCCTCTCTCTCCTCTCTCTCCTCTCTCTCTCTCTCTCTCTCTCTCTCTCTCTCTCTCTCTCTCGCGCGGATGATCTGAAAACACCAATAAACAAGTAATCTGCATTTCAGCAATCTCCATTTGAGATTTTTTGCTTAAAGTGTCATTTAGTCAGTCTGTGTTCTGTCACGACTGACGAGCCACTTGTGCTGTTTGCGGCGATTGTGTTTGCTGAATAACTGCACTTGTGTGAGCTACTGTAATGAGCCTTGCTGTGAAACAGCCAATCAGGGCAGAGCTCAACATTATTATTCATGAGCCTTCCAGATAAGGTAATAACAGCCCATTTTCACTCTAGGGACAAATCCTAGTGTTGTAAATAGACATGTAAAATCGTATCTGGAGTATTTTTGCCCTTACCTAAGCCACATACCTTCTATGTAGATATCAGAGAACAATTTAAAATATTGTATCAATGCACTCTATGGCACCTTTAACTGTTTTTCACCGTAGCACAGTCTTTTACAGTTAAAATCACAATCATTTTTACAGTGTAGTTTTAGTTGTTTAGTGGTTGACCAAATGTGCCGCAAAGATGCCAGGGCTTTTTTAGACTAAAATTGTGAGTCTGATTGCTTGCCAAGCACTACTAATGAACATTTATTGAAAAATATTTGAAGCTAGAAAATGTGCATTATTCATCACGAGGCTGTCGATTGATGCAATTTCTGTGAATTGGCCAAGTAGGTTTGGTTATATGATGCCGTTCAGCTCAAAATGACTAATTACTGGCCGATTAATCAGTCTACCACTAGTTTTATTGTTCTGTCAGCATATGACCCGGTCAAGACTGAGTCATAACACTTACGTTCCCTATCATTGTTGTGTTTCTTGTCTTGTCTACTTGGGCTCAAGTTGTTGTGAATAGCATTAAGCCCATGAGAAATGAAGAACAGATTTAAGGAACAGTCTACTCCGATAAAGTAACATTTCTTATGTTTTAACAAAAGCTCTAATCCTCTCTCCCAGATCTTCCTCCCCTCCCTCGTTTCCTCGCTCTGTCTGTTCTCCATGTGTCATTGCGCTGGAGTCGGGCCTGCTGAATCAGATTATGAGCACTCGATTGTTGGTGGAGGGTGTCGCCACTGTTAAGCATTTTAACAGCACCTCTACACGGTCTAATTTTAAATCCAAGTGTGACCTCATAAGCAACAGAGGGACTCGCAAGATGTCGTCACTTCTCAAGAGGGCCAAAACTTAGTCAATGTCATTAGCAATGTCAATGTATTAGTATTAGTATTATTTATATATTATAGACAACATGTTTAATTGTTTTTATTGTATTACTACATATGTTATGTTTATATATAATTTTATTTAAATCTGTAATACAATGACAATTCCTGATGGACAGCTCATTTGCATTTTTTTTCTCATTCAATATGCTGCTTTGCTTGGAAATATAACAGAAATATCACATTACAGAAGTAGCATGGGACTGACTCAACATGACTTTTAATGTATATGTATTAAGATTTTGCAGTGTGTTCAGAGTGAAGGTATTCCCTTTGCCTAAGTAAAGGCGTTTGTAAGTCTATACAGTTGAGTTTACTAAGAGTACAGCAGAACAAAAAAGATATTTAGAGGTGTGGTTGCACAGATCCCTAAACTCTGTCAGCAGTGGAGATGTCTTGGCGCTTTGCCGTGCCATAAAGCTGTCAAACATCAAGGTTTTTCTTCATATGCTCTAATTTGTTGTAAACACCATTAGATCTGATGACAGAAATCGATTCCTAAAAAACTAAACAAAAAAACAAGCCGGGCTGACCTGCCAATCACCTGTTTTCCTTTGCTCTCTCTCATTTCCTGGAATGAGAGGGTATGTATCCCAGCCTATCTTATGGCTCATCTAGTAGTTTGTGTGTCAAATTGCTCATCAACTTGTCTATAGGTTCCACCTAAAAGTGAGCGAGGGTCGAGGAGATGTGATGTCATGATATGGCAAGAAATGAATGAGGATCTAGCATGTGCTTCTTTCGCAATGAAACGCTCCCTTCCTCCCACTCTTCTCCTGGCAGACACACCCTGTAGCTCGGGGACTTGTTCCATGTTTCCAGTGCGTTGGATGGAGACCAGGACGCTTGGCAGCTGAACCAATCCCATGCCGTCTTGTGATGGACTCTGATATAATGATCAGCCAACCTTTGCATGTATCAGTGTGTATTTACAGCGGTCTGAGTAAACATATCCTGAAAGCAGGGCTTTCCCCTCCTGGTCATGTTTAATCAGCTATTTTCTTACAGGGCCGGCCTCGATGATGTCACAGTTTTCCGAGTAAACAGTGTGGAGTGAGCAATGCCTCTCTTGGGAAACTGTTAGTTTGAAGCCTAAACTCCAGTCTCTTCCCTCTACAGTTAGATATGGGGTGGTCTGATTGTGTTTTGATGAATGTTGTGAATTTACATTTGGCTGTGAGCAGTCATGTTGTGAGCGCACTTGCTTCTGTGCTGTCTAATATGTATGTGGTTTTATAGGCTGAATAGTTTCTTGGGATGAGAGGCTTGAGAAATAGCTTTAAGGCATCAATGTGTTTGAGAAAGTGATGTTAAGATATATTTTACATTCTTTCATAATCTCTCCTGCTCCTGACTAAACCAGCTAAACATTGAACCCAAGTATGTACTCTAGCAAATACTCAGTAATGCACTTCAGCAAGTTGTTGTTGTTTATTATTATTGTATGCATAGTTATGCCTTAAAGGGGGGGTGAAACACTCAGTTTGTGTCAATCTCACGTCAATCTTGAGTACCTATAGAGTAGTATTGCATCCTTCATATCTCCGAAAAGTCTTTAGTTTTATTATATTTATAATAGTCTTTCCGAATAAAACCGAGCGGATGGAGGTGTGTCGTGTGGGCGGAGCTAAAGAATGACAAGCGCGCGCAGCTATTGCGTTGAGAGTGTCTGAAAGCTGTGACATCCTTAAAACGTGGGGAAAAAACGTTATCCAAAATAAACCATGGGTAACAATCAGATTCAGCCATACATTTATGATCCAGAATCTGATCCAGAGGCTGAAATTAAACAGGAGCAGCAGGAACAACGACTACAGCAGGACGTCTCTATGTGGTATGTACTGTAACTGTATATATTTGCTTAGCGGCTTTTGTAAATTACTAATTTCTACTTGAATTATGTCGTCGTACATGTGGGAAGTGCAGTTTGATGCCAGTTTGGCCAGCTAAACAAATGTATTTAAACGCGCACACACCATACATTGCATGCTCCACTGATAAATTAACTATACGTGATCATGTTGTTTACTTGATGTGCTTGCGCGCCGATAGCCAACAACACAAACACATTTGAAGCAGTTTTACTCACCGCCTGCGGTTCCATTGTATGACTGAGAACCTTTATCGTTGGGACCTCTCCATCCTTAAGCATTAGACGATCTGCAAATCCGGCGTCAAACTGGGCCTTGTTTATATAACAGTCATCGCCGAAATGCAGGGAACAAACAAAAACACTCCGTTGCTGCTCCAGAAAAACAAACTCCATCCACTGTTCCCTTAACGCTAGGTTCTTTGGGAAGCTGTACAGGGTTGTCTTGTCCTGGCAACCAAAAACACACTTGTTTGGTGACATTGTTTATTTCTTGAAGTCCTGTGACCTGCGCAGCAAAACGCAACGGACGACTTCCCTAAAGCCGAGCAATGGGCTTTGATGGGCGTGCTGCTTTCACTCTCTCGCTCTGGTCGACGGGTGCGCGTGCGCCCTTCCGGGAGAAGTGCCCGTACGGCCCATATAAGGAAATTCCGCCCTTGTTGACGTCACGCAGACTCATACTCAAAAATAACTTTCCGAAACTTGTGAAAAACCGGAGTATTTTTGGCACAGAAATACTCCATCAAACGTCCAACTTAATTTTTGAAACTTTGTCCATGTTTAGCATGGGAATCCAAGTCTTTAACAGTGTAAAAAACTCAGTATGCATGAAATAGCATTTCACCCCCCTTTAAACATACTATATGTCAGTGGTTTTCAACTTTCACAGACCCAGGGACAAAATGTAAAGTTTCTAAGTAATATTTTATAATGACAAGGAGTGTATGATATATCGGGACCAAAATAATAATAATAATAATAATAATAATAATACATATGCAATATACTCCATATATGTCCAATAAACTTAAAACTGTATATATTTTAATTATATCATAATATATATTAGGATAGGGATAGGGCTGGATTTAACCCTTTAAGAGCATTATTTTCAATAACACTTCAATTAAAGGGACTTTCTTCTCATCTATTCAACATTTACATCAATCCAGTTATCCAGTTTTATGCTGTATCTTTCAGTTATCTTATGTTGTAATGCCTAAATTTTATTCCTTTTTTATCAGTTATCAGACATATATTTAATTAATGATATTAACAAACATTATTACCTTCTTCTATTATGCTTAATCGAAGCATGATCCTGAGCTTGCATAGTTAGAAGCATCAATCTTCATGTTCTTACATAGAATAAGTTTTGGGCCATAAATGCTGGTAATGCAAAATATGGTTAAAACATGGATTTCAAATTTCTAGCATTTTATTATCTGATAATTGACGCTATTAAAATACCTGTTTTGATCAGAAATTGCTGGAAAAGAGAAGAGGAACATGTGCCCATTACCAGCTCCTGCTGTTTATTTTTGTGTGTGTGTGTGAGAGAGAGGTGGTTTACCCACAGTTCTGGTTGACTTTAACTGGCCTGTGTTGAATGTGTTGCCCAACTGTAGTTCTGACCCACTGGATGGGTTTATCTCTGAATCTGTGGTCAGATATCACTGCAGTTACGCAGAATCTTTGACTCAGTGATGTGGCGTTGATTCCACAGTCTGTCACGCCAGACACGTCTGAAAGCCCTCCAGACATCCAGTTGCGACATCAAACCTTTTTCTGTTAAAAAGGATCTAGATGTCATACATGCACAGACACACATTCTGGGTGTCATACATGAATAAAAAGTGGTAACTTGTCTAGTAGTTCTCTTTTCTAAGCATCAACATATTCACATAATGTGACCGTCACAGTAATTTTTCTCAGTTTGCACTGAAATCGAAGTACAATTAAAATAAATATGAGTTTTTATTAGGGGTGTAACCATTCTCCACCTACGGTTCAGCATTCTGCCTTTATTATATAAATCGTGGACAATACAATCATTCTTTATAAATATTGTTCCATGCAAGTGTCGTATGCTCAAAGCAATGCATCTAATATGACTAGTCATTAACGCCGTCATCACCTGGGTGTTGATAGTTCGAACACAGGTGAAAATGTAACGGCTAATTCAGACAGACACAAAGCAGTAACGTCAATAAGTTAAGGGCTCGTCACAAAAGTTTATCATTTGTGCATGTTTTTAAGCCTTGCCAATTGAAACATTTAAGCTCAAGAAGACGCAAAAGAGAACTTGCCCGCACACAGAAAGCCGCGTCAGACAGCGTGTGAATACTGAATTGCATTTTCACACTTTCATGTCTTCTTGCGCTTGAATGGACAAATGCAAATAGTCGGTTATGTATTAAGTGAACGTAAACAGTCGAGAAAGGCAACTCGTGTACAGTATCAGCATATTGGATCTGTGCATCAGGTTTTAAAATGACAGCTGCCTTATATACCTGCTGCTGTCTGTTTTTAATGTTAATCAAAAGACAAAGGAAAAATCACTTACTGCTCTTGACTGAAAAATATTTGTAACTTTAATAAGGATGAATCTATATTTAATTTATACAGTGAAGACTCTGCCATGAAGAGAAGACTATGTTAGTGAAGACTGTGTTAGTGTTGTTTTTCATGCATAAATGTCATTGGGAATGGTTATGTGAGAAAATGTATGTCATACTTATAAATTATTGAAAACTTTACCCTCTATGGTGTTTCGTCATTATAAATGACGCAGAGAAAATTACATTTAAAATACAATAATAATAATTCAACCAAAAAAATTACATTTTAGTATTATCATGACATCCCACATCCCCATGTGCTTGACATTTTTGGCAACAAGGAAGTGAACGAGACATTAGCACATGCTGTTAAGGCTCCATTGTGAGTTTATTTTAGACTAGGATATACATATAAATTAAATTTTAAAAAATGTCATTGTACATCCAAATGTGTATTCTAAGTTTTTTGTTGTTGTCATTTTTAATGCACATTTTGTAAAATCAGTAACTCAAAGACCAAAAAAATCTATGTGTTATACATAAATGACAAAGTCCTTTTAGGGGATACATATTTTCTGTGTAGTTAGCACTATTGTTCATTACTGGCAGGCAGTGTAATAAGTAAGTTTTATAAAAGACTAAGTAAAAGCTGTACCTTTTCCAGAAAGTAATTGGTTATAGTGACGGCAGTGCATCAGAAAATAAGGTCGTAGTAAGAAAGGAAGAAGTTGAGGATCAAGGAGGATAGAAGCAGAGATGAAGAATATAAGTCATAGATTGTTGTGGAAGTACATGGACCCATATAATCCGATTGTAATCGGACTACTTCCTTTTGTAATCTGCTCGAAAGGACATATAAACACTTGATCAGTTTGAAAACCGAAAACTGTACTGCACATGTACAGTGACATAGAAAAACTCGGAACGAGGTTCTTCCTGTTGAATAAAGTGTTATAAATGAGTATCCTGTCATTCTGAAATTCTCTTTCCACTCATCGTCTGTGAAGTGGAGCGGGACAACGTCCCACCAGTCCTTGTTTCAGATTCTCATCCACAGTTGACTGGTTTTGGGTGCGGGAAAGGGCGTTTTTACTGCTTGATAAATATTATCAGCACAGCATAGTGGTTCATATGCTCGTTATCTCCTAATAAGGACCCAAAATAGATAAATATTAAGTCTGGTTTTTTTTTTTTTTAAACAAAGAAAAGGAGGATGATTAGTATGCAACAACAGCGGGAAAGTGTATATTTGTGCAGTGTGCGCATGTCAAAATATTAAATCCGATCAGAAGCTTGTAGGGCTGTAATCAACCAAAGAAAATCTTGGTCGACTGAAGTCCTGAATTTTTCAACTAAAAATCGACTAAAAATGACATTAGGAAAAGAAACTTTAAATTAATTAGCTGCGCACTGTGCGCAGTTCTTGGTAGACTTGTTGTCTGCCTAAATGAATTATAAATAAACATAAACTAGTAGGCTATTTGCAGTATATTAAATCGTTTTTGACCTGATTATTTTGCACTGAAATGAGTCTGACACACGAGTCTGTCAGCTCTGACATCACGTGCACCTGCGCAATATCATAGCCTATAATTTCCGAAAATATAGTACTATGTTGTCAACTAGTGATATCATCACAAGAACTTTTGAGGAATATGCAACATAATTTAGACAATTGTTTTTGTCATATGTATAATAATAACTGACAGACACTATCATTTCAGCCGCTCTGTGCAGCTCGAACATAGGAGCTCAGCTCAGCTTCGTGGCTGAGACACGAATAGACTATTAACTTAAAGCTTTTACTCTTAAACACAAAAGGCACATCCGCTTTAATAAAAAAGGAATATTTATTAAACAAGCCATCAAGAGCAGAAATGAAATAAAGTGCTTAACTGAAAAATAAAGCATAGGCTCAAAACTAATACAAACAGTGGGACTGACTAGGAAAACGCTCTCACAATTAAATAAATAATATACAGCAAAGTAGCCTACTTCAATCTGTCTCTCTTCTCCAGTGGGTTGGGCTAATCCAAAAGAAGTGAAAACAAGGGGGGTGTTCTGAAGACAGACTGTTACCTGTGAAACAGGGGTGCTTTGAAAACACCCCCATTAGCAATTAGTGCTTTCCACCTGATGAAATGAACGCGGCAAAACTAATGAAATGAGCGTGGCAAAAAATCGACCAATCAGAATTTTCGTCGAGCCAGAACTTATCGACTAATAATCGACTAATCGTCTGGGAGATTACACCCCTAGAAGCTTGTGACATAAACACGCACATCAACCCAATCACTTTATTTAGCGTTCATGTAAACACTGTTCGGATTCATCAATCAGAATGAATTCATTCGGACTGAAGCCAAAAGTGTCCATGTAAACGTAGCTATTGACAAGCAGGTATGCTCCAAAAATGATGACTAAACAGGTCAAAATTGAGTTGCGTGTGGCAAGTGTGGGCAACACTGAAAAAGAAGAGTCTTGTTGATTTTCACTTGTGCTACAATCATTGATTTGGAATTCCAAGAATGAAACTAGTTTTTTTTAAATGTTTTTTTAAACTCTAAGATATGGTTCCACTACTTTCCAGGCATTTGTGTTAAGTCTTTGACATTTTCACATGTGAGTTCCAATAAGTATAGTAGCACAAGATGAAACACTATTATTTATATAATACTAAGACCTTTTCATTACTTTTCAGATTGTGAAAATGCAATGTGAATGTGTTGAATTTGTGTGAAGTTTCAGATAATTTGGCTAAAATAATTTACCCTAATAGGGCAAAGTCAGTTATAAATGACGGCCCCCTAAAAAGGTCAAAGGTCAGATGTAGAAAACTATTTTTGGAAAATGATTTAGCCTTAAATATATGTAAAATATAAAGTCATTTATTTATTTTTCTAGCTGTGATTTCATAATTGGTCACATAGAGGGTTAAAATTCAACTACTAATTTCTTCCTGTTTGTGTATGTATTTTTTGTGTGTGTGTGAGATCAGGTTTAGCTGCAGGACAGAGGAGTGTTCTGTATTTGTGAATGTACTTGCATGTAACTTGCAGGCAGATTCTCAAGTTTTCCCATGACATTGCCTCTGCTAGAGGATTTGCATGGTCACAGAGGTCACTGAAGCCTTTATATGACCCTAAGAATCTGACCTTGACAGCTCTAAGGCAGCATCCTAAATGTCAACTCCATATGTCGCTGATTTGAAACATAGGAAAATAGCACTCCTCATGCAAAGTGCACTCAAAATTTGTTTTAATTTAATCAATAAGGTGATACTCTAAGTATATATACATGGAAGACACTATTTTATTTTAATTATTCAATCTGGGATTGCCTCTTCTGTAAGGGATGCTGATTTAGAAAACAATGTTGGAGGCAGCACAATTAAGTTGCCTATTTTTTGGAATAACCTTACTGCTAGGCCTTTGATGCCTAAAGGCCCGGGTATACTTCAGTTTCTGTGTCCGGACGCGTCTCGTCGCACAGCCGTATCCGCACAGCTTTCAAAGTATACTCCAGCGCGGATGAGCGCGAATGGCCGAGTTTGTCACATGCGCAGTACAATTGTTTGAAGAATCATGGGAGAATCATGATCTCTGTTAAAAAAAAATTGTGGTTCTCTATTTATCCACAATCATGCAGCTCTAGAATGTACAATTGTTTAATTGTTTCTGTTGTAATCTATTATGACTGTTGTGAAAGTGTTTTGGGGAACTGATGTGGGACTGAGTAAGTTTGGAAGTAGTTAAAGCTCTATAGAGGTTTCATGGAAGAATCCGGTCTGGTCTCATATGAATGCTGTGGTTTGGGGAACGGGCTGATGTTTTTGTCAAGGAGACCAGGGGAATTTATGGAAGAGAGAATCGTGCTGACCCTCTGCAGTTTAGCTCTAGTTCAGGCTTGTCCGTTTCTCTCATGGCCCTACAACAGGGTCCGTGTTCATCTGCATTAGAGAGACTGTAACCCGCACATGCACGAACAAGTACGCACGCACACATGTTCTCATAGTCTCCCAAAGCCACACCCTTGCATGGCCTGTTCATTAGTCGCTTTGGGGAAGCTTACCAAGGTGTAGTGTCCTGATTTAGCCGTTAAATGAGGCCAGTGCTCCATAGGGATGTGTCTGTAATAGACTGAAACACTAACACATCATTTTGAATGTGCTGAACACAATAGATAGATAGATAGATAGATAGATAGATAGATAGATAGATAGATAGATAGATAGATAGATAGATAGATAGATAGATAGATAGATAGATAGATAGATAGATAGATAGATAGATAGATAGATAGATAGATAGATAGATAAATTATCTATCTATTTAAATGTTTTTCAATAACACATTGTCGTCAGGGACCAAATGATTGGTATCTTAGTTTAAATTCTGTTGTATTGCTTTACTTTTTGTACCAGTATACCTCACAATTTTGTCTGCCCTCCTATTGGTAGTTGCAGCACATTGAATGAATTCACTCTGAATGACTCGTAGTTGCTTTGTCACTGCAAATCGCTGTCAGTGTGAACGCCCATGTAGTGTGATGACTCATTTTTGTATCCTGTTTGATTTACAGTGGATGTTTTTCCATCTGTGATGTGTTCATATCTCAAAGTTTTCTATCAGAGAGTGAATCATACCATTCACACAGTCTCATATTATTTTTAGGCCATTCGATGGAAAGGTGCCCCAAACTTTCCGTTTATTTAGAGGATTAGTGGCTAAATTCACATGTTGTTTAAATAGTTAACATTCCCCTGGAGCTAGCGCAAGCTTGTTGGGTTGTTTCATTGTTACTGGGACTGCAGAGGTTTTATTGAGCCGTTGATGGCCGTTGAACTGCTTCGATGTGTAAATATTGAAAGCAGGAACACATCTGTGAGCACTTCAGTGATGGAGAGTGGCAGCCTGCTGAAAGCTAGTGACACCACTCTTTAAACAGTGTGCTTTACAAACCAGTAGATCTCAAAGGTCAGTGTGATTTATTGATTTGTTTGGTGCTCTAACTATGACGGATCTCACTTGTTTGACTGAAGACCTACAGGAATGATTGTCACTCGTCCGTATTGAAGGCTAATAATCTCATCACATGAAACAACCAGCTGCACTGTATTATTAGAAAAGATTTATATATTTTTACTTATTATTTTTATTATTATTAATATGATTTTATAATATATATATATATATATATATATATATATATATATATATATATTAGGGATGTGACGGTGAGGAAATTTTCCCTCCGGTTAATCGACCGATAAAACCGGTATCACTGGCAGGGGCTTTTCAAATCGCAAATTTTAAACTGAAAGTAAAATGTGCACGGTCGCTTGGGCATTCATAGCGTTTTTTTTTAAATTAATTCCTATGAAAGTTAAGCTTCGATAGGCATGATTGAAAATGTACCAGACTGGACACTCACTGTGAATGACAGTGCAGCCGTAAATGTGTGCGCACTGTGCGGCCGTGAATGAATGCCCGCGCGGTCGTGCTTATTTCACTTTCGGTTTAGAATTAGCGGCAATTCGGGGGCGGGTTGCTTGAATTGTGGGTTCATTAGCCTATTATTCTTAATGAAAAACACAACACAACAAAACAAAACAGTACAATGACAAACTCACTTAAATAGGCGCTTTTACATTTCGCTTTGAAAGCTGCTGCTGGTCTGTGCATATCCAAGTGTTTGTGCGGAGAGCACAGGTGCCATCACTTGCATTTAACTTAAAATACTTTTTGGTCATACAGGTAAGAGTAATGCAAACTGTCAAGGTTCTTTTATTTCTGTAAACTCACAATAACAACAAAACGTGATTTTGTAAAATAATGAAAACAATCAGGATGCGCTTTCTGCAATTTGGAGAATTGAGAATTGTTAAATTTCACTGGTATCTAAAATTTTGGGTGTCATAACCTTATTTATTACAGGATACAACAAAAACAACAACTATTGTATTTAGTGTCATAACACTACATGTGAGAGGAAGATTTACCGTGTGCCTGTGGCCCTGCTGCAGTCCTGCTTCTTAGTTGATTTAGATAATCTCTTTGAACTGCAGACACACAAACAAAATTAGGATTGATTGTTTCCTGGCACTGCCACACTCATTTTACCTTTAAGTGCTATAGACTCCTCTATCCACACTGTAGAGTAGAGTGGTTTTAATTGAGAAACAGCAGGTATTGACTTGACGGGTGGTTTGTGTGTGGCGCGGAGGTGGTGGTGAAGATGGTTGAGAGAGCTAACAGGAAGTGATGTCAGCACCAGTCACCCTGCCTTACACCTACTTAAACTCACCACTGTAGTTAGCTGTGCAAAAGCCCAACAGCAGATCTGGACAAAGTGCACAACTCCATTACTTGAGTAAAAGTACTACTGGTCAAATATTACTCTATTACAGGTGAAAGTTGTAAAGATAGATTTTTACTTAAGTAAAAGTACAGAAGTACTTGCTTTTAAAAGTACTTAAGTATCAAAAATAAAAAACATACATTTTATTACTGTTGCATTGTTGTATGAATGCACGCTGTGCCATCATAGTGGTTTAAGCCAGTCATGCTCCATCTGACATGCTAGCATACGACCACCTTGAACTTGTTTAAATACTTGTTTGATAAGAGCTTTGTAACTTTTAAAGTCGAAATCATACTAGAAAAGAAAGTTTTCTACATTGTGCTTTTTTGACAGGATTATGTAAAAACATATTTTTGAAAGGACTTCAGTTAACATTATTAGCCCAACTATGTTTTTGCAGGCTAACTAACGTCATTGTTGAACTTCACCTATGCGTTAGCTCTGTATCCACAAAGCTATGGCAACTTGGCGGGCAAATCCATAAAAAAATAATTTGACCGACCATACTTCATACCAGTGCTAATTTTAACAGCAAATTTTTATTTAGTTTTAGTCATAGTCTTTTTACTAAAATGGCATTTAGTTTCAATCAAATTTTAGGCATCTTAATTGTTTTAGTTTTAGTCGACTAAATCTAATTAGGGATGCACCGATACCATTTTTTCAGAACCGATCCGATACCAAAAATTCTGAGTATCGGCTGATACCGATACCAATCCGATACCAGTGCAGTTTTGTGTACAAATTTGAATAGAATTTCTATATCTCAGTGTGTTGAACTGATAATCACTCTTTTGTGTGTTAAACACAATCTACTAAATACAGACAACTTTATTATAAAGAAAAACAACAAATTAAAAAAATATATAAATCACAATCTATGACAAAAATACTACTATAAACTAGATGGTGGATAAACTAGATTATTCAGCAGCAAAAGTTACTCTAGAAAAATCACGAGTGCACAATAATTGTATAAAATCTAAACATTTAGTGAAAAAAAAAAAACATTTAGTGGGGAACAAATGAAAGTGAATAAGTATAGCACTAAATCTGGTAAAATATTACACATTGTTGTAAAATACATTCATGAAAAACAAGTAAATATATTTATAGAATTAGGGCATTTTAATTTAAATTTATAGTGCAGCTTTTTTTAATGAGGCAGCAACATATTATAGATAGGCTATTAATAATCTTTCATTGCGCAGTATTATAATACGAAAGTCTCCAATATAGAGTGGCACAAAACGCGTATGATACTGAGTGTCGGATCGGCGCATCCCTAAATATAATAAGATTTTAGTAGATTAAATCGACTAAAATTCAGTACTTGTGCTCTGGTGTCTGAGAGGCAGCTTTCTGTGTGCGCATCCGGATTGAATTTAGCTCTTTCGTGTCGTCGCCTTTTTCAGACTTATCCACATGTCTGCTCTTCTCTTTCTCCCAGACATTTACATTTTTGAGCAATTCAAATGTGAGCATCTCATGCAGGACATCAGTTTTGACTGGATCTCTTCCCAAATCATCCCTCCCTAACATTTGTCTCATATTTATTCATTGACGAAAATGTCATTAGATTTTTGAAGGCTATGATATGGTTCGTTTTAGGCAAACAAAGCAAACACTTAAAACTAAACAAAAAATTTAATCTTTTCAGAAAACTGAAACATACCTTCTAAGTATGGCCATGAGTGCATGCACTACGCCTAGGAACTGCCGCCTTCTATTTTGCCATCAACTGACTGGTGTTCAAAAAATGCTGGGAAATCATTAAACTTCATGTGACCCTACAAGAGTGATTACTGATGGGCCCGTCTGCAAAAAAACCAATCATGTTTTAAAGAAGAAAAAAAAATCATCCACTGACTTTCAAAGCGGCTACATAGAAATTTCTTTCTACTTCGAGGACCTTGATAGAAATGTAGTGGAGTAAAAAGTATGATATTTGTCTTTCAAATGTAGTGAAGTAAAAGTCATAAGTTTCCAGAAAAAATACTACTCAAGTAAAGTACAGATAAAGATGTTATCTTCTGACGACTGATGGCAAAATTATTTTGGTTCACAAATATTTGACTTGACCTGTAGAATGACAGATGCAGGTAATCGCA